>VZTO01019348.1:20814-32356 GCA_013400615.1 Syrrhaptes paradoxus | reverse complement strand
GTCCAGAAAAGCAAAAAGGTGTTTGTCAAAGCTAAAAGCTGAAGCTAATGCAAAAGCAGAAAAATAGTGCTTATCTGAAGTTCAGAACATTGAGTTCTGATTTTTATGAGGACTTCTAGTAAGTATAGCAAGCTGCAGTAATTCCACTCAAGCCACTGGAGCTACTCTGGACTTAAAATACTGGAGCACTTTAAAATAAGACTTTTATCTATAATGTCTGCTGCAGAAACTAGTGAATATTCATTTGTAGGATTTTTTTTATATCTAATAACACTTGCAAAAAAAAAGTGACAAATATTTTTGCACACACATTGTGTAATTTGTTGTAATTTTGTATTTATTTCTATCTGCTTTTTTTAGGGTATAAAAATTGTCTTAATATTCCACTCCCTTTATTCTTAATAAATAAGTTATGTGAGATTTTTTGCTACTGTATTGCATAGGTACACCTAAAAAAAGAAAAAAAAATAAAATCTAGTTGTGTAAAAGTGAACCTGCCAATTATTTCTGAGAAACTTAACACAAGAGACTTGTTTGTAAATGTTATGAATGGCACTCAATGAAAACTTTGTTTGATTTCACTTATGTTTAGTATAATTTGTTCTGCTCTAGGGCATCCCGAGAATAGGAGATTGTACGCAAATGAATACTGAGCGAAGCAAAGATCATTAAGAGAGGAACTGGGGGGGAACCACACATGCTGGACACAATTCTGTGTGTGTGTTATATTATGCTATCGTGGCCACATCAGCGCTGACTGCTTTGTTCCTTAGAATGACCTTTGATCAAGAGAGACTGCATGTGTCTTTGGTCATTCCCACATCCTAGGCTACTGTAGATGAAGGGAATTTCTGTGGTGTCTTAACTCTAATCTCACTGGGAGCTGCCTCATTGTGTGCAAACACTCTGGTCGATGGCTGCCTTGTTGGGAGTTGACAATTGGAGGAAAGGATGGTGGCATTACCTCAAGCATACTAGGCATTGTGCCAGTGTAACTGAGCAGATGGTGACCCGCGGGTCATGGGACTAGATTTCTGAGATAGATGGGAAAGGAAATTCTACAGTTTGCAGACCAGATGGAGAGTTCTCACAGAGCTGCCTACACGGAGTGGATCTACACGTGCGTGTGTGTCAGAGAATGTCGAGTCAGAGTGGAGTGGCAAGTAGAGATTATTAAATGTAGGGAAAAAAAACTTATTGGTGGCTTTTACGCAAGAGGACGTCAAGCAATCAAAGTATTTTACATGGCTGTTAAATGCAGCATTCACAAGTTTCCTCCTAGTTTCTGTACTTCACTCTTCTTTTCATTAAATAGCATTTGAATTACTTCTGTATAAAATATCGGTAATTAAAAAGCCCTATTGTTCTTATTCCAAAAAGATAAGTGATTTACTTTCTCTCTAGTATTCACTTTATCCAGATTTTTCTTTCAAACTGGGGTTTATTTACAGATAAATTACTTTTTCTTTTTTTTTTTTTTNTTTTTTTTTTTTTTACAAAGAGGGTACCAGGTGCAAAGTTTCTTTACCTTAAATGGTATTCTCTTCTGCCAGAATTGCCTTCTTTCTCCCATTATTATTTCTTGAAGGCTTTTGGGGGCTATTAGTTGTGTTGCTAGAAGGATGCTTGCAAAACAAAATAGATATTCCTCAAGCAGTAAAGAGAACTCTGCCAAATGTCAACATTTCTCTGGGTTTAATTTGCAGGTTATTTGGACGTTGAAGAAATTGCTATTGTATTGATCTGAAAATATAGAAAGTATTGGATCTGTGGGAGTATATACTTCACTAGAAGTGCTAATTGTCTGACAGATTTTGTGTCATGAAATAATATATACATCACTAAAACGAGGAAGAGAGGGGTTTCTTTTTCTGAGAAATTTCCCTTGATTCTCTTTCAATCAATCCATTTGCCAGCACATAATCCATAAGCCATTCCAGGAAGGAAAATTCAGTTGTAGGGTCTCTTTCTCAGGATGGCAATTGCATATAGATCCATGAAAAGAACCTAAGAACCTCCTCCTGGTCTCTCTGCAGTGATTGTGGCTACAGGAAAGGGCAGTTATTGTGCATTGTTCAGAGGAAAAAGAAAAAAAAAAAAAGAAAAAAAGTCTTGAACTCTTTTTGCTTTGTGATTTGTTTTCCACCTTAAATTTTACTTCTAAAGAAAACAGTTCAAGAGGAGCCCAGGCAACCCTTTAAAGAATGAAGAGCATAAAAGTAATAAATATTTTCAGAAACATAAACTATAGGATAGGCCATAAAGTTCTGGTGCCTGTTATATTTCATCCTCAGTCTAAACAAGCAAGGTAAGTGCAGATACTATTAACTGTGCTTTCAAGTAAGTAAAAAGCTTATACAGTAAAGGAGCTGCAAAACCAGTATTTGCAATGGGAACCACTGGAAGATATTGAGTAGAGAATTTTGTGTTTCCTTCAGTTGCCGT
This sequence comes from Syrrhaptes paradoxus, assembly GCA_013400615.1. Classification (NCBI taxonomy): domain Eukaryota; kingdom Metazoa; phylum Chordata; class Aves; order Pterocliformes; family Pteroclidae; genus Syrrhaptes; species Syrrhaptes paradoxus. Next base: position 29,911 of record VZTO01019348.1, on the reverse strand, counting down.
AAAGGGCAGTATTCACCCAGAAATGGATATGCTAATGTATTTTATTTTAAGAACTTAATAATTTTTCACCATTCTTTTCATTTTTCTCGTGAATTTTAATGGTGTTTAGTGCTTTCCCTCAAAGGTAGCTCTGCACCCTTTAAACTCATACAGTGGTTAAAAGCTTTATGGGCGGTTGTAGAACCGGAGTCATCTCCGTTCCATTTTGTTTGTACTGAGTAAAGCTGGGAAAAGGAAGAGGGAAATTTGGGTTCGCTCTTTCCAAGTGAGTGCTTTAAATACTTGACAAGTGGTAGGAGTCGATACTACCATTTCAAAGCCAAGGTCTGGGCAAGGTTTCATCCAGCAGCCACCTTTGGAGAGGTCTGCTTGAGAATCTGTAGGTGCCTCAATGGGACAGTGTCAGGACTTACTGGTACATTCCATGTGGCAGACTTTTAGGCGTGTAGGTGACATATATGGGCAGAAACTTTGGTATCTAGGTAGTTACATTCCTCTGAGGTAAGAAAACACATCCCTGTTTGAGATCAAGATGCTCAAAGAGGTGTTGGGTATCTGTCTCTTTGTGCCTGTGTCTCTAATCCCAGGGCCCCACGTAGTGAAGCACACACCTAACTTTTAGGCAAGAGTTGTCTCATTAACTTAAACAAGGCTACTCGTGTACTTAGACATTAGACATATGTTAAAATACTTGGTTGAGCTGGGGTCCAGATTTCTGTTTTTATGGAAAACTCACATGTGCAACGGTAATAGCGTAATTAATCTGTTTTCGTGAAGTGTTGGCTTTAATAATTTCACTTAAGACTTATTGTGTGTAGTTCGTTTCATCTTCAAGGTCTTTTACAAACACCAGTGCAGGGATTTTAAATTGAGTGTATGATTGTGGGAATTACGCAGTCTTATATCTGACTTTGCAATTCCGTACCTCCGCGTTCCTGGCAGGAGGCTCTCGCCATGCAGCAGGGTTGGCTGAACCAGGAACTTTGGCTCTGTATCCACTTAGCACCTTGACAAATTATCTCCCAGATGGAATTCTGGAGGCTGTAAGTGGTTTCAAAGCCTCTTCCAGATGCAGATTTTCGAGCTAATGACTTCATTCACCACTGAGGGAAGCAGAGGTGGTGATGTAGGCTGTGTTTGGCATGCTTGGCTCTTAGCCCTTCCTTCTCTTCACCACAAGCTGCTTCAGAAATGGGAGTAAGACCAGAAATGCATATGGGCCAAAGTTACATTTAAAGATAGAAGGATAATTCTTGTTGGCTTCAGAGGTGCTTGACGTATGTGCTCAGATCTTAGTGCTGCCTGTATATTGACTCGTCAGAGCGTTTATGTCAACTTGTAGGATCTCAGCGTCTGGTGATGGAGGGCCAATTCCAAACATGTTTCCAAGGCATCAGGAGTACGTGATACTGGCCATTGATTTAACTCCCAGTGCTGCCACGGAGGGTATTTTACCATCCAAAAGGACTGGTTTGCAGAGATCCTTGAGTTTTCTTTAAGGACTGGCAGAGGCCCAGTTGTTCTGCAGTTTGGTTAGCTTGCCCGCTTGCTGCGAGGTTTCTCGTTCTTCCATATCTATGATGAAGTCCAAGTTTTGCTGTTGCTGTAACCTTGGTCTTCTCTCTGTGAATCTTCGTAGTCAAAGCTAGATGGGACAGTCTAGCATTTTTTAAATTTTTTTTTCCATGAAAAAAATTCCTTAAAAGATCTTTGATTTTCAGTGTTGTCAGCAAAAGGGCTCTTCCTGCTGTTGCAATTTCCTTTTCAAAGGTGGATGCTCAAGGTATTGACTTCTGTCCCTTTCAGAGTAAAAACTCAGTTCATGTTGCAGAAGAGGAATTCTTGTCTTTCCCACGTTCCTGTCCCAGGAAAGAGATAATTTGCGTTTTACAGAAAATGAGGCTTTTTAATGAGAATAGCTCTATAAAATGCTTTGGGTGGATTGCTCTCTGTGCCACTGAGTTGTGTATTTAGTGATGGTTCCCTTGGAAGATCCAGAACTCAGTGGAAACCCGGGGAAAGCACTCTTTTCTGCCCAGAAATCTTCATAGGTGATGACGCTGCCCACTCCTGCTATTTCTCTTCACCTTTCCCAGAGATAAATAAGATGTTTAACTAGTGCTGTGGGTAAGTGATGCATTCAAATGTGTGAAATGAATCAAAATATCGGGCTGATCCTATAAACAGATGAACTCCAGGTTGGAGGAGGTCCTGGATTTAATGGTGTTCGTGGCTAATGTGTGTGCTGCTGCGCTGTGCTTAAGCGATATACGTGGGAACTCCTGAAAGATCCTCTTCACATCACTAAAAAGCCACTAGAAATTCTTGAAAGGATCACACCCTTTAAATAAAAGTATTGCCTCATTAGGAATATCAGAAAATAGAGAGGCTGGAGAGAGATGAAAATGGAGCTTGTGACTTACCAGTTGAAATGCAAATCTAATTAGTCTGGCATTTTAAAGTATTAACAGGGAGCCATAAAAAAGATAGATTGGAATGAAGACTTTTTTTTTTCTAAAGAAAATACTGGATAGTGACAAAAGCCCAATTTATTAACGCTCCATGATGTGGAAACAATGAAAAGGGCATTAATTACTTTACTGGTACTTATTTTGCACCATTGCCCAAAGTAATTGGTTTGTTGACCTTTCTTTAATCCCGAATAGTTCTAAAAATTTCATTTCAATGGTGAAAATTAAGTTCTGTGAAGGAATGTGGGCCTATTTTTTTCTGTCCTATCTTACCTTGAGTATGTGATACATTGCTTGAAGCATATCTGGCTATATGTGGAGGGTGGGATATCTGTGTGTTCTCTGGGTATGGAGGCGTTAGTTTTCAATCGGTGCCAGCTACATCTCATTACAGCCACTTTTTTAAATAAATAAATGTATTTGGTATGCTCTTCTATTCTCAGTTTAATTTCAAGTCTCTCTAAGTACTTGCTCCTAAGAATTCATTCCTGGAAGGAAGTTCCACATTTATAGTTTTTATAAGAACTCCCCTCCATGTCTCCGGATTTCTGCGAGGCAGTGCGGGCAGCACTTTAGAAACACGTATGTTTGTCTGTGATTTATTTTTTTAGATGTATTCCTTTTTGTAGATGGTTTGAATCTTTCACACTTAGGCTATATATTTGTATTATATTATTTATCAAATATTTCTTCACTCTGTACTGTTTATGAGTAACTAAATTTGGCTCTATGGAGACACAAAATTAAATGTCGCCAATAAATGGATGTATGGAAGCAACTGAATAACTTCAAATTAAAATTCAGGATGTTCAAAATCAATTTTTTTTTCTTCTGGGAAATTTTTAGCAGGTGTAAGTTTCTTAGTACATTTCTGAGTTTGAGGAGGAGCTGAACAAACTATTTTGGCTCATTTACATTGATAAATTGTATCAGCCTTGAACCACAGAGGTGTTTGATGGAAGCTGACGTTCAGGTACCACTCGCCCATATTTTACATAGCCAGTTGGATATTTCTGAGTTGTCAGATTGTGCGATTGCTGTAGTAGCTTCTTATTTTCCTATTCTTATCCATATATTGATTAGCAATTTGTGACTGAAGAAGACTTTTTTTAAACTAAATTTACCATAAGATTCTTGTTTGTTTATTTGTTGTTGTATTAAAGAAGAAGCACGTGGACTTTAATGATGATACCTTTGGGGTATCAGTCTTGATATGCACCCAAAAGACATGATGAATAGCAAACAAGTTATTTTGGCTTCTGTTTTGTTTGGAATACATTAAGGACAGAGAAGTTGATGATTAACAGCTGGAAGTGGGTGAAAGCTCAGTGGAAATCAATGTAATTGCAGTAGACAAGTGGTCCAAGGATGCCCCAGTATTATGTCCAAGTGGGAGGGCAGCTAATACAATGCAGTGTGTGACGCTGCTGTGCGCAAGGTTATAGTTTGATCTATTAAATCAGTAAAATTCAGTATACCGACACTTTCAGCTACAGAAAAAGCACATGTCAAAGCGGCAATATTACAGTTCTTTGACTGTTGTTTTTCCTGGAATATCTTACACTCAAATGGGACACTTTATTCAGGATGTTTTAAACTTGTTTCCTCAAAGAAATGAACTACATAACCGAGTCTCTGTCAAATAAGACCATTCATGTGCTTGAATATCTTCTTGAGCTGTTTTCCCTGGACTCAGGCAGCTGTCAGTTCTCTTTCCCTGCCTTTCGTTCCTCGTGGCTGGGCGTTGGGCTTCGCCCCACCTGTGAATGGGGCTGCATCAGCTCCTTCCCTCTCTCCTCCCAGGTTACTCAAGAACCATTCCTACTCCTTACCTTCATTAGGCGACTCCTGCCTTCAGACATCTGTTTACTTTCTCTGGGTTATAGTATCCATGTAAAACAGTGATGTAACTTTATAATGAGAAATATGAATGGTTGTCGCTCCTGGCAAGGTTTATACCGTGCAGCTGGTTAGGAGGTTTGCCTACATTTAATGTGTAATCCATAAGTGTTCAGAAAAGTTCGGTTAAAAGATGAGGTTGGCTAGACTGCAAAATCTCAAACGCTGCGAGGTTTGGAGAACCTTGTCATATATGTTTTATTTCACGTACTTTAGAAGTTTAGAGCAGGATATCAGAAGGTACTTAGTGCTTCGGGTCTCTTGGGGTGTATTTGCTGAGCGGGACCCTGTTTGCATTGCTTGGATGTATTAATGAGATATTTCATTATAAAACTGTAGTACATGAAGTGTATAATCTTGTAATGGGAGAGAATTAAGTCTACTTATGCACTTGAAAAGTTACAAGGGAAAAAATTGTTTTCTTGCATTATGTGATGAGTAGGAGAAACTGCCTGTTTATATGTGCTGGGGGTTTTATTACCGAGTTGTTTAAATATTAAAGGGACACTTAACATTTAATTGAAACTGTGGACAGTCTTTCTTTACTCCTTTGTGTGCCTGGGGAAGAAAAAAGGTTAAAACTGTTTTAAAGCTAGAGCAGATTTTTTTGGATGTGTGATCTTTAGTGTTCCCCATGGTAGCTGTTGGTTCCATGTGCCTCCTCTCTGGCTTCTGTCATGCAAGGGGCTTAGAAAACAATCAAATTTGTTTTTTATTCAAGCTGGACACTTGGGTAAGCTAGCAATGATCTTCATGTATCCTCTCCTAAAGGGCAGAGAGGACTTGATGCAGGAACGCTGTTCTGAATGTCAGTAAATTGGTCTCATGTTTCGGAGCAGCTGAATTTTCCGAGTGAGTATTCCTCCAGAAACACTCGCATGCTGCAGTTTGTTGTCTACAGGAGCTAAGCTATTCTTGAACAGTATTAAAAATAAAAAGTGGTTTCAAGTTGGGGGTTTTTCTGGGGGAAGGTGGGGAGTGTAAGAGTGTTAAATGCAGAATTTCCACCCTATGTGTAAGGGATGCAGTTAATTAAGGTTTTTTGAGTAGACCTGACTCTTCACATTGACACCACAACATCAGGACACGACTGGTGTTCCTACGGTCTGATACATTCCTCCCCCAGATTCCCAGTGAAAGCAGTGCATGTTACCGCATTAATTAATGTATTATTAATTTTTTTTCATGTTTAGCTCAGCTGGTTGTTGGAAGCGGCCCTTTCTGTGCAGAAATGTTTAGAGCACAATAATGCTTTCATTCACAAGGAGGGAACCTGGTGTTTACTTTTTTTGGCAGAATTCACCCATCACTCACCAGTAAATCTAAAGTAAAAGCAGACGGGTACAAATATTGGAGTGCCTCCTGTACCCACCGTGAGCGGGTGCCTGGGGAAATGGGTCGGATCATGAGTGAAGGCAGTTGGCTTCAATTTGGAGTGGGTTGTTCCCAAGTCAAAGCCGCTCCCGCGCAATGCTGGCGAGGGGTCTGCGTGATGTTAATCCAGTCTGCAAGGGGACAGGTGCTCTTCCCTAACTAGCTCCTGGGCACATGTGCACCCCTGCACCAAGCACTTGGCAGAGAAGCTGAGGTCAAAATACACATAGAAACTGGCCTGATTTTCCTTTAAAATGTGTTCCTGAGAAACAATAAGAGGACAAAGAAAGAATGAATTAAGTAAACAGCAGAATTCCTGTTCTCATCATGTGCAGAAGGAATAGGGCTTGTGGGTTTTTTTTGGTGCTGTGAATCAACACCTGCTTCAAAACACTTCACCACTGAGGAATGGAAGAATGCCCAGTCGACTTCAAAGCAGAGATACACCTAACTGTAAATAAATAAATAGAACCAGTTCCCAGCCATAGGGGTGTTTGAAATCTCAACTTGAACTTTGCAGATCTCAGTATCTAAGTAAGCCCCAGAATTTTGAAGTGTTTGCCGTCCAGACATATGTTCTTCTGTTATTTTTTGTGTATAATTTTGGGTTTATAGGTATAAAGTCAGAGGATAGTCTGGTCTTTTTTGGTTCAAAACCTGTTTACCATTTAGAAATTTGAGGTAAGAAAAATGTCATACTGTCCTCATCTCATTGTTCAAAGAGAAATTTCTCTCTGTTGCATTCTTCAGTGTTTTATCTTCTCTGGTCACTCAGGAAACTAGCATCTCCTGAGTCCACCGATTTCTGCCCCCTGCCCTGCCTGGTACCCTTTGCTGTCCTGGCTCTGCAAACACTCCCCAGTATTTCAGACCAAAATAATAAAACACTTTTCTACTAGTGAGTACATCGCAGCACATCACCGCCTCACACTGAACCACTGGTTTCATAACCTCTTCTAAAGAGATTCAAAGACCCAACAAAGACAAGAATTTTCTCTCTGTTAATGAGTTTAGTGTTAGCTAAGCTTGTTACGAAGACTTTTAGATCGTTTTGTAAATAGGAAGGCTTTAAAAGGAAAATGGCTACAAAGCTGTCCTAGATTCCATCCAACAAAGAGACTGTATCGTTCGTTTCAAAATGTTAATGTTTTTTGTCTCTTCGCCTTCATTTTGGTCAAGCGATCCCCTATAAGTCATCTCAGTGCAGCCATTATTTATAGCTAATAATCTCCTTGAGCTGCCAACCCGAAACTAGATCTCCTTCACTCTTCAGCTGAAAGCGCTTTTCTTTCTACAATGTGCTGGAAAAGTGCCAGTTTACCAGTTCCATTAACTTAATGAGGTCTGACAGCCTGCAGCAAATTTTCTCATAATCTCTCTCGGATTTAAATTTGGTGCTGCACAAACAACTGAGTACGACCAAGTAGTTGCTTTTTAACTCTGTATATTCTAAGCAAAATTCCTTACACATCTTAAATACGAAGCAGGCTTGAGTCTTTCTTTTTTTGTTGGCAGTTTTTTAATCATGCAGCGATTATTAAATTTACTGATTAACTTACTTTTTAGTCTTAACAGTCATCTGAATGTGTTGACCTGTTAAACTTTGGTATTAAAACTTCAAGTGATTTAAGTGCAACTGGTTTCAAGTGCAGTACTGTTGGTGGTGGGAGAAGGATGGTATTTATTTATTTTTATAATACACCTGAATAGTTATATGAGCTGTGAGGTTATGTCATGATTTTCACAGACTAATAAATAATCACTCTTATAAGGTCAACAGTAGTTTTAACGCAAGGTTAATCCTTAGCTTCTGTTTCCTAATACGTGCAATGATTACTGTTCACTAAAGGCTGTAGTATGTTACTAAAGTCACAAGAAATGGAATTGCTTGGCAAATTAAGCAGGACAAAAACAAAATCCTGCTTTCTCTTGCTTGAATTCTGCCTTCCTACCAGTGACAGTGATATGCTGAAGGCAAAGCTGAAAAAGAATTATTACTCTTTGCAAGCATAGTGGGTTCTTATTTGTATTTTTTAGTAGGTCGTATTTCTGTGAATCTGGTAAACTACTTTAAATTCAACAGCATGGCACTGCATAGAAAATTGCTGGTGACATACAGCACTCTGCAAATGAGCTTGAAAGAAAGGTTTGATCTGAATTTGAAGTTGCCCGGGTTGTTTCCCTTCCCTGTATTCCTGCTTCTGCTGTGAAGTTTTCATTCACACCAGCATTTCCCAAGAAGATGGAAATATTGTCCTCTAGTGCTTTGGCCATTACAAGACCTCAGTACTTGGGGTAGGAGGTGTATCAGAGGAATCTTAAATTTGAAAGCAGGTGTCAAAACTCCTCAAGTAGAAACGTGCCATCTCACACTGCCTCTTTTACTTGGAGGGTCTTCTTGCACGGCCCTTGTGTATTTTGTATTCATCACAGTATTTTTTAAGTTTTAATTATACTTCAGTATATAAATATTATCAGGCTGAATATTAGTACCTCGGCACAGTCCACAGGCTTTTTGGTAGCATCAAGTTCTGCAAAGTTAAGGTGTTAGTCCTCTGTTTAATCTGTTTTTTCCCAATATAATCTTTCAGAGAGCTGTTTCCTCTTTGCAAGAGGGCAAAAAACCACGGGCATCGTCCGTACAAAATCTTACAGGGGTGCTTTACCTCGCGTGAGGCATTGCCCAGTGCACCCAGTGGAAGCGTTCGTATGTTCATAGCAACATGGAATTGTGACTGCAAGATGTTTCTAGTTAAATTATGATGTCTTTTTTTTCCTTACTTCGGGAGAGACTCTCATCTAACCGCATCGAGTTTTTGTGTGCGCAGACTCCATGGACAACTGGAATGACTTGATATTTAGGGAACAAAGCAGTCCAACACGAGTCAAAGTTTAAAATTCAACATACATGGACAACATATGGAATGAGTATTGACATCTTGCTGTCCATACTGGGAGCTATGTTTTAATAGAGAGAGCAGGGAAGTCACCTGTATGCAACCCCCCAGTTTTAATCCTGTTTTTGCTCAGCCCGTGCTAAATGCACAGCTACAGGATAGCCTGGGACCTGTTTTTCTATCTTTAACATGGGTCAGCTCTCATGACTTTTTCTAACCAGTCTCATCATGTCTATTTTGGGTCATTTTCTCAGTTAATTCCCAGCTCCTCGAGACAATTGATTTGTAATTTCCCATGAAGAAGGAGTTGAAAGAAAACCTTGAGTTTGCCCTAATGCTTTAAATGCCAGAAACATTTCTTTTTCTTTTTTTTTCTTTTTTTTTCTTTTTTTTTTTCTCTTTTCTTTAAAAGGAAATAAATCACATGGCTTGCAGCCCCATACATGTCTGATTCCA
>VZTO01019348.1:0-20630 GCA_013400615.1 Syrrhaptes paradoxus | reverse complement strand
TAGTGAGGCTGTGCTCCTGCCAGTGACCCTGTTTTTATAAAAACCAGTCATTTTTAGAAAATGTGTTGATTTCATGCATGAAATGGCAAATTTAAAGGGAAATCTGTTTAATTGCAAAGCTTAGTAAAGAAAACTAAGTTAAATACATGAAGTGAGCGATGGAAGTGAAACGTGAATGGAAGTGTTAGTGAAAGACAAAATGAGCATCCTTACAGAAATCTGCCTAAACTCTCTTGTTTGTTTGAATAGATTTTGTGTTCTAGAAATGGTCACCAAATGTTACCTTTCATAGTCACAGAAAAACACAGGAGAGTTGGGGACTGAGAAAACCTGTTGCCCAGGCAGGCTTGAGAGCAGAAGCGGTGGTGCGCTTGCCTGTTGTGCTTTGGCTCTAGCCAGAAACCAGGGCGTTCTTCCTGTGCTGCTTCTGTGTGTCTTCATCAGCAGAGATGCCCGAATATGTTGTGACTGAATATTGGTATATATCTGATCATAAATTGGGAAATTACCTGGTTTGTGTTTGTGCATGCGGGCATGTACGATGCTTTCTTTGCACTTGAATTCGTTGTGCTTGCAGGAAATGGTGGCCTAGAAAGATGTTAGTTCACCACTATACACCTCCCTCTTTTTTTTCCTCATGTTCTTGTTTGGTATTTCAAAAAAAAAAATAATTTGAATAATTTAATGGGACTCAGAATTTTTGGCTTTGCCACAGGCTTCTTGTGTAACCTTGGACAAGTTGGTTAACACACTACATTTTGACAGGGATCTGGAAAGAGGTGGTTATGTGAAGCAAGTATTTGATTATATTTTCTCAAATGAGAGATCTCCATAATAGATCTACCAAACAAGTCAGGCACAGCAACTTCTAATGAACCCTTAATTTGTGTTTTTTTAATGGGATGAAATTATCCTCACCAGCAGAGCTGAATGTTTCTAAGAAACTGCACTTTGACTTTTTCGAGACAACCTCAGCAGATGTTCAGGCAGCTCTCCAGGTATCCAAAGATGATAGAAGGAATTCCAACCTGCTTGCGTCAATAGCAAAACTTCTGTTGACTTCGGCTGGCCAAGGTTTTACTGCGTCACAGCTCTGTGCTAACCCTGGTGAAAGAACTCCTCTGTGCAAATGGATGAAGATGAGAAATCATTTCAGAGCACATCCTCTTGTGTTATGACTTCTCTACTTGTCATTTTTCCATGCTGGATACCTCTCCTGAATTTCCAAGAATTATTCAATTTTCTCTAAGCACATTTTTAAAAATAAATAATTCATTTAAACGGTTTGAAGTCTTGAGAAAAGAGAATGTTCTTGTTGGATTCAGAAAAAAAAAGATGTGCTTTCAGGTCAAAAGTTCTCATGTTCAGTCCTCATTGCCAATTATCTACTTAGGTGAGAGTACATTACAAAAACTAAACAATTGTATGTTATTATATAATCCACATGTTTTTGTTTAAGGCTGTCCTAGTAACTGAGTAACATTTATGAGTAACACATAATAGGGCAGATTTTTTATTCCAGTGGATTCATCCCAGTTGTTTTAGCTGTCTCTGAATCACCACTGGCTGAACAGGATACTTGGATTTCTGTCTTTTGGTTGTATATCTGCTTTGTTTTTAAGTGGAAAAGCACCTTGAAGCTTACACATTGATCCTGTATATAAAATCCTTGTAAGAATCAACAAACTCGAAAGGGCCTGACCTCATTTACAGGATACAGGATTTCCTCCATTTTCTGTTCCGCTTCTTTTTTCCTTCAGACCAAGTGCTTTAATTTTGGCCTTACCTGGAGATAAAAAAAAAAAAAAAAAAAAAAAGAACTAAACCTGTAGTTCAGTAGAAGCACTCCAAAAATAATTGAGGAAAAAAAATATTTATATACACAGACAAGGGAGGAAAATAGAGCTATTTTTCTGTTAAAACTTGAGGATTGTAGTATTGCTACTGATTCTGTGGTGTACTGTTTAATGTGAAAGGAAGTGAGATTCCGTTTTTGATCTAGAAGTTCATGTTTATGAAATTCAAAATAATACAAAACTGTCTCTTGAAAACTAGATAGGGCTTTTTAGGCTCATTAGATATACTTATTGGAGGAAGTCGGTATGGCAAAGGACTCTCCAGGTAGAGTTTGGACTTAGTTTAGTTTGTGATGCAGCTGTAATTATCTCAGAAATGCCCATTTTTAAGGACCCTGCAGTTGCTCTGCAGTAATATACTTCCTAAAAACATTTGCTTCTGCCCAGATTCAGGAAAACATTCTAATATGAAAAATCATTTGATGTGGCCTTTATTTTAGGCCTGAGTGCAACCGAATAATTGCCGCGATTGGGCATTCCATACTGATGGAGAAAAAAGGAACTGCCTGAAAAAAAGCCAGGACAAATTCAATTTAGTCACCTGATTATGAAAATATAAATAATTTGTTGTTGTTCTCTCTTATTTGGTTTATGTACATGTACACAGAGGACACGTGTAAATACTGTTCAAGAGAACAACATTTACAGTGAGAAAATAGGGAGGAAGTTATACTTTGGTATATTTAGACTTCTACCTAAGCCTAGGCAGAGGCTGTCTGGTTACAGGACAGACAGTACCGGTTTGATAATCTGTTCTACAGAGTCACATCATCTTAGTCTTCTCAATAAAATCAGCAGTGGATAAACATTCGGAGATTTGAGTAAAGATTGCCTCATATGGAGTCTCTCAGACTCATCCAAATCTCATGAGTTTTCAAACTGGGTCATGGAAGTCCTGCGGGAAAAGAGTTTGTGCTGATTTTTTGTTTGTTTGTTTATTCCTGCTTTCAATTCAGAGTGGAAATTCTGTGAAAATGTTCTTTATTGTGGCATCTCATCATTGGTGCTTTAGGTCTTGGCTTGGAAACAGAAAAAAATCATATGAAGAAAAGATACTTAAACCTTTTTAAGTGTGAAAAGTCCAAGACTTCCCAAAGACCAAACCATTGGTTTCTGATTTGGTTTGAGATTAAGTGAAATTATTTCTCTTTGAATTAAAGACCAAACTTTTAAAGGTATAAAGCAACTCTAAGACAGATGGGTGATGGGGAGGATTTGCTGAAGTGTTCTGTAGCTGGTTGTCCGTCTGCTCCTTTAGGAACTTATTTCCTATGTTACCAAGAAGCATGTTACCAAGAAGCGCTAGAGGCTGAAATTCTCAGTTACTTGCAAAAAGCCCGTTTGCCTTGCGTGTTAAGCCCTGCTATTCCTAAGAGACGTAACTTTTCATGGGTCTCACACTGGTGTTGCTACAGGGATAAATCGCCCACAAGCTCCACAGAGCTCTTGCCTACAGACATCAGGCCCAGCTTGGAAAAAGTCATCGCCGAGTCCCTGATCTCTGACATGCACCGTGCCGTGCGTGCTGCCACCGGGCGTTCTCTGCCCATGAGGAGTGGGCTGTGCCTGGCTTGGACTTTCTGCGTATGCCAGGAAACATTGGTTTTTCAGTGGAATTCAGGATACATTAATTGCTTGTCAGCAAATCTCCAGGAAAATGAATAGAAACTCAGAAATGCTGGGAGAGAAGGCAACTTTAATTTTCTTCTAATGTTTGTTCTTTCTTTTGTATATTAAGAGCATTGCAGAAGTTGAGTAATAAAAATATGTAGAGGAAGAGAAAGGGGGGGAATATCCCATGCACTTGCACTTTTGAATGTGAAAAGCCTCCATCCTCGGGATTACCTGTTGGCACAAATACCCATGGTGTTGCTCAGGCTCTAGGTAAAGTCTCAGGAGATCAATCCAGTGAGAGTACGCTTTCATAAACTGGAAGGAGAGGAAAATAATATGATTAAATAGGGCATATGAGGAGGAAGAGCAAATATAACCTCAGAGGCTGGCTTAGCTGAAACTGCACTGTCCTCAGACAGAACACCCTTGGCTTGCTTTCCAGCCAGGGAGGACAGTGGTACTAAGCCCGCACAGAAAGCTGCTCGATGGGCTCAGTAAGGCCATGCCTACTCCCATGTTTTTTGGCATCGTTTCACAATTCCTAATTGTTTTTCAGTCCCCAAAGTGAATAACAAAGACTGAAATGAAAGACCTTAATAATGGAAACTGGCAAGTCAGCTCTCCACTCCTCATCTGAGAGTGGCATCGTACGGTAGTACCTTCAGTGCTGGTAAAACTCCAGTGTGATGCACTGGAATACAAATGAGATGAGTTTTGCTTCAGTGTTCCTTTGTGTGCTGAGCCTACGCTCCCCTCTGCTCTCGCCCTGTGCAGAACTCGTGGATGTAGAGGCAGGTACAAGGTATAAAAGCAGCTGGTAGAGAAGTGCTACTGGTTTTCCCCACTTTCTCAGAAGATATTCAGTGAGGAATCACTGCTGATGTTTATTGAAAGTCTTCTTGTTAATCATGATTTTGACTTCTCATCACCTTAAAATACCTTTAAACAATGAGATAGAAATGTTATGCAAAATCTTTTTTTTCCTGTGTAACAGAACTTAGGTTTGAAGGCACAACAGGCTTGGTAACAGTGTCTGAATGGAGAGGGAGAAAGTAATTAAAACACATGCTGTTTCCTGTGTGTAACGTACTAGAGAATAATTCTAGGCCAAAAAATATGTTGGCGATCCGTGCTTGTGCTTTGAAGCTGCAGAAAGAAGTGGAGTTCACGTGCCAGAGTGGCTGGTCCCAGCCAGTTTCTGTCTCCAGCGTATCAGCTCGTAAAGCTTCTGCTGTCTCTTTGCGATAGCAATAACACAGCGTGTCCTTTAGCTATTAGATAGAACAGGAGAACTCAGATGTTTCAGGTCAGATTTTCCACACAAAAGATATGAACCTGGTTATGAAGTGTGTCCCTAGAACTGTGAGGCACAGAAACACCCCAGCTTTTCATCAGGACACATGGACGGAGGTCCCACTTCACTGAGCTGCAGCCAATAACGGGGCGGAGGTTGGATTACCGCGGGCAGATATTGTGTGTGCAGATGAGTGATGTTGAAGTGAGCTTAAAATGATCTCTCCTCTTCTCCTTTCAACTGTCCTGGGTTGGTTGGTTTAGGTTTTGCTTTAAAATATTACCTTAATGTGGAGATGTAACATGACGTGCCATCATACTTTCTTTCAATCCCAGCCCATTTCTGGCTTTAATCCTACCATTGTGTCACGTATGTGAGTGAATTTCTGGAAGTACTGGAACTCTGACCCTGTCAAGGTATAGACTAATGCTTCTTGGCAATGCCAATATTCCAATCCATTCTTTTACACGGTAGTTTTTTATTTAAAAAAAAAAAAAAAAGCTGGATCTTGGGATTCAAGTTTGAACAGTCTGTGCAGGGCTAGGGTTTTTTTTTGTCCAGTGAGCCATGAGAAAGGCTCTTCATATTGTCTTAATGCACTTACATAGTTCTGAAGAGAAATTACTGCTCGTGTGCTAGTATTAGTTCTCCTGTTGCCTGATTAAGGAGTTTCTAACCTTTCGGTGAGCTGACAGGCTGCTCTTTACTTCTTTCCCAGCGCAATAAAGCCTGATATTCAAAACCAGAGGCTTGTGTGCCAGGTCTTGCTCTATAAGAGAGATCCTAATCTCACCAAGATAAACTGCTTAAATAAAAGTTGATGACAGAGCAGTCCGAAGAGGGGCTCATGCTCTAACTGCTTTCCAGTGCTTTGCCTTGGGACAGTTCTGTGCTCGTCTCCTCGGGGAAGTCAAAGAGCTGAAGTTTTCGGTGTTTACAGAATTGTATTCATCTTGATTTTTGCCACGTTAGTTTCTGTTCAGTGCTTTCATATTCATTTTCATTTTGTGCTGGGAAGAAATTATGGGGAAAGGGTTAAGAGCACGCTTGCTCTTCATCTGGTTTAAATCCGCAGACGTGAGCCCTGCGCTGTTTCTGGGTTTCAGATTACTCGCCGTGATTTATAGGAAAAGGCTGTTCTCCACCAGCTGAAATCCCATGTGTTTCCCCACCATTGTAAAATAACAAATCCTTGAGAACGCTTCCAGTTGCAAAAATTGCAGTTTGAACTACATTTGCAACTGCTTTTTTTTTCCCCAAAGTGATGGCGTTGGCATGGGCAGCGGAGTCCCCCTGTCCTCACGCTGTCTGTTCAAGCTTTGCCCTGCTTTCTCTGCAGCTCACACCAACTGCAGCAACACCCTGATGTTTATAGTCTTCTGTCGCTTTATTTTTGGAGGGCACACCCACTGAAAGCACAGCTGTGTGCACACACTGATATCACTCTGCACAAGTTCCATCCAGAGCCCTACGGACGGCAGCCCCGCAGCCGCGGTGACCCAACGGTCCAGCAGCTCCCCGTCCCTTCCAGCGTCTCCTGGTGTAAAGCAGCACAGAACCTGCCTCATGATTTTCAGTTGGTTTCTGGGGTATTTTTTAATAGTGCTTAGAAACATCTTCACAGCAGTGACATCCATCTTCTCTTTTTCATTATTAAATGGCAGGAGGATTTGCCCCTCATCTCTGTGGTAGAAAACAATGTGGAAGATGTTGGGATTTCTGAAATAGTATTGTCAGTGGTTTTGGTAATGTAACTACTGCCATTCAGGTCAATGGCCTTTTCTTTTCAGGTATTTTTTCCTGCTGTAATTCCTGTCTCTGCAACAGGAGAGCTGCTTTATTTTGTCGGTCACAACTGTGTAATGACTTCATTTGTGTTGAACAGCTGAGATACTCTCTCCATTCACCTGCTTGGCCTTGGTGGAACAGCCTGAACTTGCGAGGGTGTGTGGGTGAATCTAACCTCTTACCTATGAGTAGTTTTACAAAGAAAAAACAACTTTTTTTTTGTCTCTACTCACCATTATTTTAAAATACACATATTACTGAGATGAGGGAAAAACTGAAGGAGCTGCTGGCAAACGTCGTTGTGTGAGGTTGAGTCAGTAGCAATGCAATACTGCTTTGACCTTCCATGGGTCCCCCCTGGACTGCAGCAGTAGCTGACCTAATAAAAGCTTCTTTTGTCTCAAAACAGAAGGTTAAATGTTATTAGTATAGTGCTATTACATGATGAGTCTTAATTGAGATATGGGATGCAGCAGGTATTAAATTAGCGTGTTCAAGTATTAGGTACAGTGGAAACAGCTAATTGAGAATTCTTAATGAGTCGTAATTTTGATGCTTTTACATCTCATACTCAGCATTAGGTATTTTTGTGTACAGGTTGTATCTGATGTGTATTGTGGGCAGTGCAGCTTAAGCCACATAGGAAAGCCAGACTCAGCCTGGAGTTTGCAGATGTCTTGTAACTCCCTAGGACGCATACAACAAAGAGCTGCCATGTAGTGGTAGCAGTTTGTTGAGCGTAATGAGGTAGTGTACCATCAGCCAGTTTAATATTCAAAGGTTATTGTAAGTTTAATAGGCCAACAACAGAGAGGCAAATAACCATAGGCAATGTGGTTATTTCTTCCTACTGTCACTGGTTGTAGCCCCGCATATCCTGGTATAATTCAGAGCCATGAATCACAAGCTCTGCAAAAAAATATTTTTTTAATCTGAAAAGATTGCTCTTAACCAGCTGCTGCAAAATAATAACATCCATGGCTTTCCCTGTGCGCTGAACTACAGCTCTGTTGCGTTCTATCGGCAGCTTCTTTAGAAAAGGAGTTTAACGTGTCAGACTGTCTGTGATACAATGCCATACGTTATTATTTACTTATCTGTGATCTCATTTGTGTCTAGTTACTTTCAAATTGCTTTGGCCTTGAAACCATGTAAAAAAGCAACTGCCTTCTGACTCAACAGGATGCGGAGGGTGAAGAGCTGAATAAAGGTTCCCTGTGATTTGATAAGCATATCAGCATCCATTGGTATTTGATACTGATATCACCAAAGCTGGGGAACAACAGCTAGTTCTGACAAAATGGGAACTGTTGGTTTTTGTTTTTTTTTTTTTTTTATTTGTCCTGTTTTCTTTACAGGGTATTTCAGTCACTTCCAAAAATAATTTTGTCTTTTTTTTTTCCACCATGTCCTTTGTATAACTCTTCATATCCTCTTAGCAGACCTCAGTAAAAACATATTTGTGAAAATAGACAGCAAAGGTGATTTAGGATGTACAACAAATCTCATGCTCTCGCCTGATTTCAACACAAACTTTTATAGTAAGGGTTATGTTCTTAGCTAGCATCATTGTGGGCAGACCACAAAGAAAATCTCCGATTCTACATCTGTTTGCCCCAGTATGCCATGAGTTCTGGAAACTTGTGTGTATTCTAGGTACAGCAGTTTCTCTTGGTTCTAGATGTCCTGTGTGTTGGACTATTTCCCTCTAGAGAAGTTGAACAAATTTGAGTGTTGCGCTCCAAAATCCTATGCTGTTTATCCCTTCTGGATCCTCTTTTGTTTATTTGGAAACCAGTTTTTGTTTGTCAGGATATGCTGGGGAATAGAGGGACATTTTTTGATGGAGCAGAGGGTCACCATACTTGAAAACTTTGCTCTTAATGGTGTGTTATCCTTATCCTCTGTCCAGTCTCCCAGTATCCCCTGCATGCTTTGCAGAAAGCTCTTTTTGAAAATTCAGTTATAATATGATCCGCTTTGAGTTCCAGCAATATGGTCACTGTGCAACAGTGTAGGTACTGGAAGGCTGGTACCTTGGGTGAGTTATGAAGCCAAGCTCCTTGTGAGACCTGTGTTCCCTGTCAGAAAAACAGCTTCCAAAAATTTCTGCCCTTTGTGCCATCTCTTGCTGATCCACGCAGCGGTTATTATTTTTACCTGTGTTAACTCCAGGTCAGGAGAGCGATGGTTCTTCCCCTTCTCAGGTCTGCATGTCAATATTCATTTCAGACTGAGGCTGCAGCCTTCCAACAGCTTCCTCCAGCTATACACCATGCTCCTGTGGCATGACTATGGAAAACCTACAGTTTTTTTCCTTTTTTAAAACATTTCTTATAGTAGTAGGCTATTTTTGTTATTAACTGAAGATATTAAAACATCAAAATACTCCCAAGGCAATGTTATTTTTTAAACTTCTTTTTTGCCTATTAAAAATCCCCAAACCCAGCTAAACCCGACTATCTGCGGAGAAAAGGATTGCTGTAACTACGTGAAAAGATTTCTGAGTTAAGCCCATGACTTTTGAGAAGGGAGACATGAAAGCTGCTGTAAAATAAAATACAAATCCATTAAAACGTGACTGTGGATTTAAAATTACATATTTTAAATTAGAAAAAGACCAACAACAGACAGTTGGGAGAATACAGAGTGGAGGGAGGAGCTTACAAATGTGAATTCAGCTGAAGTGAGTTCCCCTGGGGCTGTGTTCGTGTTCAGTAGATAATAACTAAGATGTTTATTGGCTGAAGGGTTCACCTAAAGAGAGAATTTAACGTTACTCTTAAAGAGTACCCTTGCAGAGAAATTTTTACATTTATAATCCATAATACTCCTATGGGAAGGCAGCCCCTGCGTTCCCCTAGGTATGGAAGAGAAATTGCATTACGAGACACGTGCATTTCAGTCAAAGCAGCTCGTAGTTTTAAAATTAAACTTTCAAAACATACTATTCCATAGAAATTATTAATCAAATGTATTTGATGAAATCTCACCTGTTCATGACCAATTTGCAAGCATGAGTAAGAGTTCAGTAGATGCAGATCTTTCATAACCAGATTACTTGTTTGCCAATACCTACTAGAGTTCTGCTAAAACCAAAGAAGTTTTAAAAATCTAGCTCACCTGCTATTTGTGATTCTCCTTGTTCTACATGTATCTATTATTTCTGTGTTCCTGTTGCGTTTAAACCCGTGAAGACCCTGGAGCTGAGGACTGTGGAGGTAGCTGGGTTCATTTTGTCTTGTTGCTGGTTTCTGACTTTACTTTCACAAATGGATGGAACGTCCAGAGGGCAAGGTCTACTAAAGAATGCTTGTCCATTAAAAATAAATGTATTCGTACATTAAAAATATTACAGGAGCATTTATGTGAACACTACGCTTGGCTGAAGCCCATTTAATAAAACTTCAGGTTTGTAACTGGTTTGCTCTTTAAGTGTCGTCATACTTTACTGATGCTTCTGGGCAGCTTCCACTGGTTTGTCCTTAAGATGGTTTTTGTGAATAATTTACAAAATAGGGTATAATTTGAGAGCCCCTGGTGAGCATATCGTAACGATGGCCGAGCTCTAGCAATAAATGAAAGGAAAAGCTGGGTAGCCTGCATTATTTGAAATAATCAGTGATTCTGATCAAGCATTTCCTAGTGCAGAGTACACAGCGATGCAACCTAATCCCCACCAATTTATCACATCTGAAATGTTGCCCAGGACCGAGAGACTCCCATCAGCTATAATGGGCAGGGAATTACAGAATGTGTGAAAAGACAAGAAGAACCTTGAGCCACAGCAAATTCTATACCAAAAGCACCTGGAGGACTAACGATGAAAGATTTCATTAGTCTTAAATGCACTAATGAAATGGCTTAATGTAGTTATCCTGAATCTCCTCCAGCAGATGCTGTGACAAGGAAGGTTTTTCAGTGCCTGAATGGAAAAAGTGTTTGAGTTCACATGCACAACATGTTATTAAAATCTGATGTGTTAAAGTTCAAGTTTAAATAATCGTTAGTGCTGAAAACTTCAGGCCAGCCGCCTTCAGCCTTCTTTCTTAATACTTTAGCTCTGTCCTACGTCCGAAATTTAAGATGACTGCTGAGAATTTAAATATGTTTGAAAACTGAGTTTGACTTCAAATCAGTGTTAAGTTTACTGAGAAATGGGCGTTTTGTAAAAGATATTATAAATCTGTGGCTCTCTCCTGAGTGTTCGTTCTTGTTAAACTCACTCTGGACAGACAGCGCTGACCTTTTAACTCCGATAATATCAGTGCCCACGTACGTTGGGAGGTCTGTGACAGGCGTTATGGTCCTGAGAATAAAATGTTCTACAAATGAACAAAAAGGCAAGAGTCAGAAATAGGAAATTAGCACCACCTTTCCTCTGTCTTGTTCCTTTAATATATCTGTTAACACTAAACCAATCTGTAGAACACCTTCCCGAGATGAAAAGGGGAACAAACTTCTAATGGCATCACTGAGGATTTGATATAAAACTCCGTAGCTTTGTAAGGACAATAAATATTTCTAATTAGCAATTGTTTTCCCTTCCTTATTCTTTAATGAAGGAACTGTGTATTCCAGAATAGGGATTAATCTTGTAAAACTGCATTAGGAAAAAATAAAAGTTTTTCTTTTTCTTGAAACATAAAACAACCAAACCATGCAACTGCTTGCTTCCTTTTTGGTAAAGCCACCTGGCTTATGTAACCAAAAAATCTTAGCCTTGGTCCCAGAAAACGTTCTCTGGGGTGGCCCTGGAGGTCCCCTTAGAGGCAGGAGGCTGAAGCCGGTGACATTCCCTGTGGCTGCCGGCGAGTGCGGGACCGGGGAATGAGCCACACCTTGGGAAACCTGGTGAGGCTTTGGCTGGCTGTGCTGGTAAAAATGAATAATATCGCAGTCAAATGTACAAATGGCTCCATTGCAATAGTTTGGGGCATTCATAAATATGTAACAAGTTTCCAACCAGATGAGAATGTCTGTAAAGTCACCTGAAGTTCTTCAGCATGCCTGTTTTCCAAATGAGGTGAAATTCCAGTCCAGCTTTCTGATGGACTAATGAAGAGATCAGGTTTCCTTCAAATGACTCGTTGTAGGTTAAGTATCCTAACAACAAAAGGAGGCAGGAAAAATGAGTGATTTCTAGCGATTTTATTCTGTCAAGCTTTCTTTTGTTATGTNGGGGGAGGAGAACCTCTCTTGACTCTCTTGTTGATGGGGATTTTTTTCTCCTTATTTCTGATGCTTTGAGGAGTGCCTGCATCCACAACATGTGACTTTTTCAGTGCAGGAATAAAGCAAACCTGGTTTATACCTACAAATACTGTAGGTTTGTATGAATCTATTGACCCTGTTACCTCTGGGGTGGTTTTCTGTTGTTGATGTGTTGTTATATCCTTCATCCTTCTGCATCGTTTCTACGGGTTCTGACAGTGTTATGGCTTCACTGATGGCTTGGGGACCTCATTCTATGAGTTGAAGTCCATAGGAGATGTCACGTAGTATGGGCTGTGTTCAGGGTGGTCTTGATGTCCTGTTTGTATTGCGAAAGAAAATTACCAGTAAACCAGTAAAAGCTATTGGCAGTTTTTCTTTGCGAAGGTGTAGGCTGCATGGGAAGCAGTAATCTTTAGCTTGATTTTACGGGCATATAAACGACTTCAGTTTATTTTTGAAGGTCGTCTGCTGATGGTTGTTGGAATCATTCACATGGGGATTGGCAAGTCCCTGTGTTGGTTTTCCTGGGATTGGTGGGTATGGCCAGGGTGAGGGCTGGTGAATGCGAGCACTCTCAGGTGATGTCATTGGTGATGTCATTCCCCCCCACTCTCCTTAAAAAAAAAATGAAGTATTCATGAACCTCATGAGTGGCGATTTGTGTCCCCAGCCATTCTGTAACCAGAATTCAGAGATGTCCCAAGTGGCTGAACAAACAAATATCGCCAGTTAATGGTTAAACTCTCAATTCACTAAAGCATTGGTTACCAGTTTGTGAAAGAGATCAAACAACTGTGAATCATAACCTTGGCTACTAATTAAATCCTTTATTCCCTTCCCTCATCGCGGAAGCATTTAATCTCGGGGAATCAGGACAGCCCAGTGTGCAGAGTTAGATTTTACAGCCCAGGCAGAAATGAGCTTACTGTAAGGTTTCCTGCTGGAGCTGGAAATGGGAAGGAATAAAATGAGAAAATTAACTTTCCTTCCTGCCGTGGAAGTTGGTGTTAGCACTGAACAGTGACTGATGTAAAATAGCTGCATTGGAAAATCGTTTTGGCGGTGTAGTTTCGTTATTTCACTGAATGGTGAATATCATTTTTATTATCTGTCTGTCTTGCTTATAGATTAGACTCATCATCTAGGCAGAGGATGAGGGATTTGGTGTGCTTTACTAGTGACCGTCTGTCCCAAAGAAAAATATTTTACTCAGAAATAATGGACTGTGAAGAACGCCCCAAAGGAAATGAGGCATAAGCCAAAATACTACAAGCGGTTTTATTGCAACAGAAATTTATTTCTATTTGTCATAAGCTGGTTTTATGTGCAGTTATGTATAGGACACATAGCTACGTGGCACTTACACTGTCACATCTTTGATATTTAATAACAAATTAAGCAGCATTTGTCTTCTTGTGTCCCGTCTCTGTGAAGGAAAACGTAGAAACCCTGAACACTTTATTTCCCAATAAGACCCAAACCTGTAGAGAAGTTAAATATGATTTTTCTGTCCCGTAGTGAGTATGAACACTGCCAGGCTCAGTGCAGGCAGAAAGCACTGCCCAGTGACACCTCAATACGCCAGTCTGTCGGTATTACTAATAATGATTGTGTAAAGATAAAACAGTGGGAATATCTAACTCTGCTTTTACTGCGGCTTCCCCAAAGCCATCACTAGGAGTCTATTTGGGATGAGAGTTAGAAGTCCAGGATGTTCGCACATTTAGAAAGGAAATAAAGGTTGTGCAATAATGCCATTCAAACATGTCTTGATAAAGAGTAATAGAATGAGCAAGTAGAATAAATCATCGGCACAGCTTAAATGTTTTATTTCATATTTTAGTGTTAAGAGGAAAAATACATCTTTTTTGCAAGCTTTGAAAAATTTAAAATATCTGTTGCTCTTAATGAAGTTTAAAAAATAGTAGATACTATGAAAATCTGTTAGTTTAAAGTAAAAAAACCAAGTTATTATTTTTTAATTCTGTTTTAAGTTCACATGCATGTGCATGAAGAAGGGGATATATTTGTTTCAGACTCTTTTGTCTGTGTATACACTTACTGTTCAGTTTTGGGATGCACATCTATGTAGATGTTGCATCCAGCTACCACAAGATCGTCTGGATTGCTGAGCAGTCAACAACTCAAAAAATCTTTCCAGTGTTTTCTTCTTAAATAATTTTTGAAAAATGCATTAATCTAAGTGAAGAAACATATTGTGTAGCACTTAGGGAAAAAAAAACACAAAAAAGCCATTAAAAATGAAAAACTGAATTTCTAAAATGACCACGTATAAAAGCTGTACATGGCTGAATATACAGAAACTTGATAGCGATTTTTTTTTTCCTCAAAATGAAACTGGGAAGGGTGAAGGTTTGCTTAGACATAGGAGGAGGTTATGTGGACACCTCTTTTTACTGTGAAATCTATGCAAACCTAGCATAGGTCAGATAAAACCCTGAATTTGGATAGCCTTCTAGAAAATTGGGGAAGGTCGACATAATAGTGTGTTGTGCTCCCAGGCTGAATCGCAACGACTTACATTACCCATTCACGTGCTGGTGAAGCATTTAGTGCAGACTGTTATAGTTATTGTCTGGATGGAGATGCTCTTTCACCCCGCTCACCTTCCTCGTTTTTCCCACAGGCTGCGAGAACACCACCGCGCCGCAATTAAGGTGATTCGCAGGATGCAGTATTTCGTGGCAAAGAAAAAGTTTCAGGTGAGTTGTGAATAGAAAGCTCCTTTTCCAAATAAACCCTTTTCTTCTCCTGGTTCATTGTTTCTTTTAGAAACTTAAGAGAGACTAGCACAATTCATTTCGGTAATAGGGAGCTACACCCACTATTCTCTTCCTCTTTCAATAGGGCGGTTGTTTAGCAGCAGGTTAGTCAACTGTGGATGCACTGGAAGTAGGCGAAACTCCTGAAATGCAGCCTGAATTAAAATGTTATTTTCTGCTAATGGACTTGACCCTTAACCCTCTGTTATCGCTGTCTCTTTCTCGCCGTGCAAACATTCTCATATGTCTCCATTAACTCCGAGCTGTATGTTACTGCCATGCCCAGTCAGTAGGATTAGAGATTAAAATACTGCCTCAGCCTTGTTTCTGTCTCTTACTCAACGATAATGAAATCCTGATAAGGAACCAGGGTGGAAACTTGTTAGCGTGTTGGACAGTTTCTCCTTCCTTTCCCCTTCTCCCCTCTGCATAGGTAGGAGACCTCCTTCCCAGTCTGAGACACCAGTTCTCTTTGCTCCCCTGGCCCTCACGGACACACGTTTCCTGTGTGCCACCTCGCTCGCTGTGGTGTTGCCGTCAGCGTTCAACGGGAGCTAATTAACCCCATTGCCTGGTCTGAAGAAAAAATTCTGACGGCAACTTTGTAAGAATGTGGTTTCTAAATCCATTTCATTAATCCCGTAAAACACGTGTCAACAGCCTTCAGCTTGATCTAAACCAGGTGAATATATATATGTAAGAAATATATTACTTTAATAAAAAAAAATTAATATCGGACAATCTCCGGAGAACAGGCTTCACAACTGAAAGCTCAAAGAAAGAGAGGGGCTTCACTGCCCACACCCATTTTCATACATGACCTCCCCACTGCTGCTTACAATGGACTAACAAGCTTTCCTGCCCTTAATCTAGACCCCCCAAAAAGGGAGGGTATCCTTTTTCCTTCAGATTTGAAGGGCGCAAAGTTTAGGATCAAAAAGATGGCGGTGATGATGATGATGATAACAGTCCCAGAGATCACAGTTTCCGTAAGGCAATGCTTGCTGCTACTTTAAAACCATGTTTCTGATTTCTTCATTGAAATTTAGAAGCACTGCCTGAATTCTTTAGCAATTTTCTACTTTGAATTTTTTAATTTTTACTAAAATTCATAAGCTAATTTACAGGTAAGGTTGCCTGAGCTTTTCAGAACTTTGTTTCAGTTCTGTATAATGTGCCACCGTTTAGGCTGAAATCTCCTGTATCCGGGGTTTTCTTAGAGCACATTCAGAAAGTTTCTGCTAGCACATTTCACCTGTTTTTTTATTAGACTAAAATTAAGAAAGACAAAATGTCTGAACTACTTGAAAATAATTTTTATAGTCATTTTGTTGAGAAGACCCTTAACACTTGCTGGCCAGCACTTGCAGCTTGACAAGGGACGTGGTGCGTTCCAGCGATGTGTCCACTGCTGTTCTCTGAAAAACTGCCTAAATGGGGCCAACTCCATAAAACTTGAATTTATTCTTACTTTAAAACCTGATTGTGATCCTTTGCTCTGTGGTAATTACTGAATCATTGCTCTCATAAATTTAGATCATAAAATATTTGCCATGGTATTAACTAAACTGCTCAGAAACAAGAAATCTCCACATTCTCTATCTACCTCCCAAGTCGTATTTGTCAAAAAAAAAAAAAAAAAGATTTTGAAAATGCCTGAACACTGTGTGCAACATTATCCACCTGGCAAATAAACGCAACTCCCCTGCGGCAGATGATTTGATAGAAGCTGAAAAAGCGTTTGACTGAATAGAATGGGACTATTCAGCTCGTTCTTGTTTCCGCTCAGTATCCCGCTTGCTGATCTGGCTTCCCAGTTGTGCTCTCCCTTTGCATCTGCAAAAGTCCTGGTCTTGGCCATCTACAAAATCCCTCCACAAGCTTGTCTCTCATCCTTCTTTCGTATTCTTTCTTCTTCTGGAGCAAGTGAAATATGTCTCAAGTCATTCCTGCATCCGAGTGATCCGCTGCTGGTTCTGGCAGGAGCAGAATCTCCCGACAGGAACGTACGGGGGACATCTGATACTTCTCCATAATTTCTGAATACAAGGTTATGACCAAGTTTAAAAATTTGGAGAGCCCCAAAGGTACAGCTTTCAAAAGCACCTGAGTAACTTAATGCGCAAAGTCACCTTGAAATTCAAGCCACAAGGTGCTTTTGAAAACCTCTCCTGTGATTAAGAGATAACCACTGTCATTATTCCTTCCTCAAAAGTATGTTGTAAATCTGCTTTGTTCTATTGTACACACATAAAATAGTCATAAGAAATTAAAATGTTTAAACTCGTGCCAAGTAATGACTCTACAGTTTCTAAAAACCCGTCCAATGCGATATCTGAAATTAAGGTAAAGCAGAAGATGCATTTTTAAAACGTCTCTTTCAGCATTTAAGAGGTGTGCCTGGCTCTTTTCTGGTAGTTATCTGCCTTCCAAGCTTTTTCTGAAATGTATCTTCCTAAAAGAAAATGCAGGGTTGGTTTTGTTGGGTTTTTTTTGGTAACTATTGAAAAAGCCCCAAATTTTAGCTGAAGTCCACTGGACTATTCATGCTTAAAATTAGCTGGAACGTGAGTAATTGCAAGGGCAGCACTTAAAAGCAGTGTTTTTTAGAGATGCCTCTGAAGCTTTTGGGGAAGTGAAGCGTCGGAAGGAGAGGAAGAGGAAAATTTTGCAAAATAGGTCCCAGCATGAACCCAGCATGGTTCTTAAACTATACCAGCTGTTTGCAGGATACACCTGTATGCCTAAATTTGCCTAGATACACTTTTTTAAGAGCTCAATTAACAACAGGGGTTGATGGCACCACAAGGACAAAAGTCGGTTAGAAAGCAGAGCCTTCCTGTTTTAAAAAAAATAAATAAATAAAGAGAAGCTAAACAGAGATACAAAGAAATTTCAAAGTACATGAAAAGCAATTCTTTGTGAAGCATCACACTTGGGCATCATTTCCTCTTTAAAAGAAGGGGAGAAATTCATGCTCTGTTTTAAAGCCCAGCTTTGAATATAGTCCGTATGATGATGTCTGTATAAGAACCCAGCGTAATATTATGAAGAATTAATGCCTTTTTTATGGATGTGTTTATGCTCTTGTAAAGTCTGCAGGACTGTTTTGAATTGTGTAGGAAAGATCATATTCTGCTGGTAGTCAACACAAGCCCTGTGTATCATTTGAGGCGAACGGCTCATGGTTAAGGAAGGATTCTGTAGATTATAGGGAAAACGGTACTTAGAAATTAATGGTTTTCTAGGCTTTGTTGGCCCACTTACCAAATATGAATTTCAGATATTAGTTATAAATCAGATGTCTTCAGCACAGTCTAACCTTACAACTGAATTTCAGAAAGAAAATCACCATACTCGGTTATTCCCTTAGCTGGATTCATGAGTAAATAGCCTTTGTCTTCCAGTTGGGCAAGTTTCTAAATGTCTTAAGAGTTACGCACATGGATACAACTGTGGTATCCATCACAGATCCAGAGACCAGGGATTTGATCTGATTTCCCATTGTCATTTTAAATCTTTTTTTTCCTCTTTCCGTGTAAGTTCTTCCTGTTAAGTAAATCAATTTCCTTCTAAAATATGTTTTTAACTTGTGTTATGTCTTTCACCATGGCAAATATCCTATACATAGCATAAACTGAAAACACAGGTTGCACTTCCACTGGTGTGGTGAGTAACTGTTGCCTGGTTTGTTAGAGTTTCACTGGAAAATCTTGCTTTTATTGTCCTATAATTCATCGTCTTAAGTCATTCATTTGTCATGGGATGAATCATGAGTTGTGTGTGTCATCTTTTCTTGTCTCCATACTGGGCTGTACCAAACAGCGTAGTTCAGAGTGTCCTGTGCTTCAAAGGATGTTCTACCCATTTTATTGACTGTCATTTGGTTGTATTTCCCAGAATTTCCCTTTGCACGGATTCCCCTCTCCCTTTCCCAGGTCTGTATCCCTGTGCACGTGGTTACTAGGGAAGAGCAATGCCCAGCGGTGCACATTTATTGTTTGGTGTTGGCTTTTGTGCCTTTTGTAAGCTTTCGTATACAATGGGAGAAATTTTAACTCATTTAAAATTTTTGCTATGAGTGTTAGTTAATTAGCAGAGGAGCAAAAGTAAAGAAGAGAAGAAGCTAAGGAAAGCTGGGCAGGTGCTTTCTGCTTTTGTTCCTGCAATACTCATCAATTGCCTGCTGCAGGGGTTTTTTTCCTTTTGCAAAATTAATATCAGCATCAAGAGTATTTTCTCTTGAAAGATCAGCTTTCAGTATGATACAGAATAATCAGTACTGGGCTGTTAAATACCCTATCCTACTCAAAAAAATTCAGCTTCATTCATAAATTCTCCTTACTCCAGGTTCACAGTTCTGTTTTAACGAAGCAGCCCAGTAACTGACAAACAGGCAGGGACATACCAGCTCTACACCTGCATCAGGGGATGAGGACGGCAGGAGTAAGCTCTGCAGCTTTATTCCTTCTGAACAGCTTTTCTGAACCTGGAGTTTTCAAGCTGATCTTGCAGATTTCTCTCTTGCTTATTTATAGTACAAATATAACCCAAGAAATTTTTTTTCCATATCATCATGTTTACAGTACTAGCCCATGGAAAGACTTATGGGCTTATGGCATCGTTGAATCATATTTCTTTCTCTGTGGCTGTTAGTTAGGATTTATACGTTTGTAAGCAATCAGGGTTCTTGGGAATTCTCCTGCCTGCTCTTTGGCTAGATTAAAGCAATTCCCATTCCTATTTAGCCTTCTGCTAGAGAGTATCTCACGTTCACCCAAGGTTTGCAGTTGGCTTTGGGGAATCTGGCAGACTGCAATATAATTTGTNTGCTTCTCAAGTACAGGTGACAAAATATTTAAGAGACCTCCAATGGGTTATGAATTCCAGTACGTAAGAAGCTACCACTGTATACTCTTCTCCGTGTTCTCAAAAGATAGAAGAAGGGAGATGTGGTAACTCAGCATCACCAAAGTTTTTACCAAACCTTGAAAATTGTCTACAGAATACCTATAGATGGCATAGGTAAAATGTTTGAAAAAACTTGAGTGACCACCAAATTCTGAGCAAAGTGCCAGATACACTTATTTGGCCCCAAGTTCTTCTGGCCTCAAGTTGGGTGGATAATCTCTCAAAAGGCGTGTAGACCTGCACTAACAAAAGTGGGTGAAGTCAGAATTATCAGAATTATTCCACACAAAATGTATGCGCATGGCAACTATAAAAATATCTCCAATGTTTACGCAGTGTTAAAAGGGGGTAAAAGAACTTATTATTTATTCTTGAAAAAAGTCTGCATGACCGTGGACCATTCCTACATCCTTGTGGCTCAAAGACATGGCTTTTGGTTTTTATTTTCCAGCAAGCTAGAAAGCCCTATGACGTCCGAGATGTTATTGAGCAGTATTCTCAGGGTCACCTCAACCTCATGGTGCGAATCAAGGAGTTACAGAGGAGGTACGTCAATAAAATTCAGTGTCCGTGTCTGTAAACACCCGCAGAGGGGTGGTGGGAACGAAGTCGGTGGCTGGGGATCAAACCAGGACGGGGGTACAGGTGCTGTGTTTGTAGGACTGTGCAAAGTCGGGGAATATAAAATGACATTCAGGGTAAGTTTTCACACAGGAAGGAAAATACAGAGAGCTTAAAAATCTGATAATTGGGATTTATAATTTTCATTGCACTTACATGTGTGTTGCCCCAGTCCCCGGTAGCTTTGACTACACCCTGTAACCCCTATATGCTAGGGGCTGTGTTACACCTACAGAGTGAAATACCAGTAGAGTTGCACTTCAGAGCAACCTAGGAGATGACAGATAGATGCGTCTGCAGAATAACAAAGAAAAGAGGAAACAATGCTGTTCACAAGGAAAAGCAATGGGAATGGTAAAACTTTACAGTGGTTAAATCACAGAATGGTTTGTGCTGGACGGGACCTTGGAGATCATCGTGTTCCAGCCCCTGCCATGGGCAGGGACACCTCCCACTAGCCCAGGTGTAAAGGAGCTAAAGACCGGTGTAAGCCTGATCCCCTTTTGTTGTTAATTTTTTTGTATCAAGCTATTCTTAGCCCAAAGC
>VZTO01019347.1:0-27255 GCA_013400615.1 Syrrhaptes paradoxus | reverse complement strand
AACTAGCAATTTGGAATAAAGTCATCAAGATAAGCTGCATCCTTATTTTGCGGTCCTTGCAGTTCTGCTTTATCCTCCTTTCCTCAACCTTTTATAGCAAATGGGATACACACACTCTAAATTCTGCATCCCATTCCTAAAGTCTAAAACTTAGAGGAAGAGTTGTTATTTTACACACTTACATGGCATACTATGTTGATGTAGGACCAGAACAGAGAATGAGAGCTTTCTGCTAGATGCAGAGTGATTCAAATAAAATAAAAAAGTAATAATACTATTTCAGTCATTGTAGTGAGTCACTGTCCTGAAGACTTTATGTTCTGACCCAGTAGTGGATTGAGGCAGACTCTTCCATCTTTTCCTCATGCACAACAAGTCATTTGGAAGAACTGTGCAGCTGGCAGAGAAGAAGTGTGAGCATGTCTATCTCCTTGACAGTCCTGACACTCTTCCAGCTACATTAGGTAAAATTAACTGATTGATTGACTAGGAGCAACTTCTAGTTTGTGCCAGGATAAGGAAGAACACCTTGAGCATGATTTACCTTCATTTTGTTTTCCATAGACTTTATAGTACATAATTATACTAGGGGTAAAGATACTTGCTAGCAACACAAGTATTTTTGTTTTCTTTGCAGAAATTTTTGAAATGCCTATAAAGATGTTAAAATGTAGGATTTACTGATAAAACAATGTGGTAGTTGGACTTCAAAGCAATGTAATGACTATCACAGTGTAATTATGCCACATACTTTGACATAAGTTTGTATCTTATGGGAATTGGTGAAGTTCTCTGTATCTCTGTAATTCCCACATGTTCACAGATTTCTAATCTCGTTCAAGGAGAGATGGAGATTTTGTGCTTTCCTATTGAATTTCAGAAACTGGCCACTACCCAATATATGTTATCAGATTAGATTAATGATTTGACTGTATTGGATTTTACATGGGTTCTTAGGGTAAATTTATTATTCTCTTTTCTGACTTCCTACATATCAGGGTGGTGGAGCTTTCATCCTGTGTTTGTGCTTGAAATTCTATAGACTGAATATGATCTTTGATCTGGAATGTCAAAACTTGTAATCACAGAATCACACAGAATCACAGAATGTTAGAGATTGGAAGGGACCTCGAAAGATCATCTAGTCCAATCCCCCTTTTGGGATTCTTGGTAAACTCCTGGCTGTACATTGATATTAAGACCAAAAAGGAAGGATATAACAATTTTTGTGTCCATATATGGTTCAATCTGAGAGGGATCTTTTGAACTTCAGAATGAGAACACAAGATTTTGAAAACAAGCACAGAGTAGTGCTGTAGTGAGCTCTGGGGTGCTTCATGAGAACATTGCAATTGCCACATTAGGAAAGATATTGGCTTTCTTCTTCACTGTCCTTCTTTTGGTAGAGGACTGTAAGGGTATCTGAACAGAAGAGTGTAAGAGGAAAATTCATTATAATGTGCAAGTTTCTCTGAGAAAGAAAATACTTTTCCTCATACCAGTTGTCTTACACTGTAATGGGCACTTTATTCATGTGTGTTCCTTTTAAAACCTCACTGAAGTTCTGAACTCCCTCATTTCTTGTGACCATGAATTCCAATATTGATATAAAAGCTTTTATTTAGTCAGGCTTTTCTGCTTCACCTGTCAAATTTTCTAGCTGTATCATGAAAAATAAAAGCAAAACATGTCAAACTATGAAAAACACACTTTTCAAAAAAAATAGCCAAATTTCAGTGGCCTTTATTCTTCATCCTGAAAATTAAAGTAAGGTCTGTATGCTCAGCACTTCTGAAAATTAAACCATTGCTTTAGAGGCTTAAGTACAGATGTACAATGGTAACTTCAAGCAGTGACTTTACAAATTTTTGCCTTTGGTTACAAATGTCAGTGAATACAGGTAAAAGCGGAAGTATATCACATCATACCAGACTCTAAATAGTGAAAAGACGTGTACGATCATAGATTAAGATCTCTTACGAAAGCATGAAGGAATCATTATAATTAATCCAATATTAAATGACTGAATAACCATAAGGACAAATTTTAAATAAATACTTTTTTACAACATAATAAATATTTGTCTCTGGAGCACATAAAGGAAGAGAGAGGACTTAGAACTTTCTTATTGGGACTGATGGAGGCAAATAGGACATCACAGAAATTACCAAATGGTGGCAATGATGTGCCATTCCCTTGGATATCCATTTCAGTTTGGAAGGTAAACTCACCTGCCTTGGGAATCATGCTGATATACTAGCTGGTGAAATGTGGCTGCTGAATTACTGGCAGATGATCTGCGCGCTGCTGCCCAGGCTTTAGGGACACTTATCCACAGTCGTGTGAAACAGCAGAGCAGACCACTTGATGCAGCAATGGCTTTTACACTGGATGAATCCAAGTTATTGACATATTCAACTGTCTCCAGGTTTGCCTATGAAATCAAACACTTCTTCCTCCCCACCTGGGTCACCAGTAAGCACAATGCACCCATCCTCCAGTTGCTGCAGTCTATGCAGGTCCCAAGGGGTGCCTGTCCCTCTGCTACTCTCAATTGCCCCATTACCTCTTTCTTTGCCCTGTGCTAATACGGCTGCTGTCAGGATCGCAACTTAATCGAAGAACTGCATAAAGAGCTGGAGATAGTAAGGTGATAACTGTATCTTATAATGATGGTAATTTTTACCAGTTTATAATGGCAGAAATTCATAGACCAACCCTCTCTGCAAAGGGCTAGGAGTAATTCAGCTACTGAGGGGAGTCTTAATTTGTTAGCAGAGGTGTTCTGATGGCAATTTACATGGTTTTGTTATTGTGAAGCTTGAAGGAAAATAGCTAAAATGTGGTCAAAAGTTAGATGGAAAACCAAGAGAAATCTTAGACTCTAAAGTCATCCTGGAGAAGGCCATTTAAATGCATTTTGCTACAAGAGTAAAATGAATAACAAAATAAAGGTACTAAGTTTGACACAATAAATCACAGAAGAGAACTAATTCATTAAAGCCTAAAAGAACTTTTAAAAAATGAGGATTCTCTCCAAACACCATTAGCAGATTGGACCACAAGTTATGACACAACCTGAAAATTATATTTATTAAAAGATAGGAAGATAAATACAAACAATAAAGTGCTGTGAAGAGATGATGTAAAGTAAGATAAATAAACAGAGACTTCTGCCCTAGTGGTAGGTGACCTAGAGAATACTCTGTATTGCATAAAATATTGAGGAAATGACTCATTTAATTTTTTTTTTTTAATAGAGAGAATTAGTATGGCATCAACCGAAGATAAAATTTTTGGAACAGAGTGCATGTCGTTTTATGTATTTGCAATATGATCTGCTCCTTAACTGACTCAGGATTGTTTGGAGTTTTTTAGCTTGGAGTGATGGCAGTTTGCTGATTTTCAGTTGTCTTTTATTTAAGTACCTATAGTAATAATCAGAATATGGGGGGAAAATAAAAGCACCAGAATCAATTTATGTTCACAGAACCATTTTGAACAGATGGACAAAAGCTGAGAAGTCTAGATCTATATTCCAAAATCTGGGATGATTCAGGATGTTATTTTATTTCCAGTCAGTCTCTAGATCTAAAGCATGAAAAGAAATGGCAGATATGGGTGAGGAAAAGTCATGCATCCACAAAAACAACTGTGATCAGAGACTCAAACTTGTCAAAAAAAAAAAATCCCCAAACTGTTCAGAATCTGAAACTGAATCTATTTAAAGACAGAATTGTTTAAAGATCTGAACTCTGCTTTGAGCTCAGAGACAGTCTTTGAGTGGAGGTTGGATCAGATGACCTCCAGAGGTCCCTTCCAACCTAGATTATTTTATGATTCTTTGATTCTCTCTGATCTGTTTTACAGTAGGAACAGAGAGGTACATTTTCCCCTGGGTTTGTGCTAGATGAATTCAAAGGCATTGCAACTGCCCTGGAAATGCCTCTTTGTACAACCTGTCACACATAAGGGTCTCCCTTGGGGAGCATGCTGACTGACGTGTATGTTGGCAGTGGCCCTGATCCCCCCCAGCAAGGCAGCACAAGGTGGGGAGGTTCCCGAGATGGTTGTATGAACAGCCAAGAGCCGCAAAGATGCAAATGCTTCCAGGAGTGAATGCTTCCAGGATGGGTGGGTTAGGATTTGGATTCCCATCCTGCAGCAGATGCTTTGCAGGTGAACCACTGAGCTTGTGCTTAGTAGGAATCTTGAATGCTATTTAATATTCCTTTATTTAGGAATTAAGTATAATGAGTTGTGTGTTTGTAACTGTCAGTGTGTTCACCTACATGGGTATCATATCTGTTTTTGAAGAGCAAGCCAAGATTAAATCATTTTCCTTTTTTGAATAGCCTGGGCAAAATTGTTTAAACCAGCCCTCGGTTTTTAATGACACTCTGTGTTCATTAGGACAATATCTAAATCTGCCTGAAACTTGGCTTGTTGTAGTCCTCTCTGCATTGCTTGGTGCCTAGCAACCATCATCAGGGCCAGTATTTTCATCCACTTTCCCTTTGAAGTGTTTTCCAGTTTCTTCTAGCTAGGGTATGAAATAAAAAAAGCCTGAGAGACACTTACCTCTGTACGTAATGATTTTATGTAATTCAGGGCAAGCTTACCATAGTAGGAAGCCCTCCAAATCATTCTTTATTATTCTAATATTATGATTTGGAATCCTTGAATTTAATCTCTTGGGAAACCCTTGGCATGCATGTGGTAGGAAGATGCAATGATTTGTGTGCTCTGTGTCACTTAGAAAAAAGTCACTGATCATTTGCAGGGAGGAAGAGAAATTTCAAAAATAGTCCAGAATGTTCATTTTCCGAAAGTTATTCTTCAAATGTGTTATCAAGAGAAATGGTCTTGAATGCTTTCTAAATAAGCAGACAGCTTGCAGATACAAACAGTTTTTCATCTCCATGCTGTTCAGACAATAATCCTATTTTCTCAATATTAATAACCGCAGGGGCTTTAAGGGAAAATCTACTCTTGCAGCAAATGTTAAACCAAAAGTGCATAGCCTAGACTTTACATGCAAACTACTTGCTTTCTTTGCCAGTTGGGAGATGTATTGTTCAAGTATTGTCCTTTTTTTTTTTCACTCTGTTAGTAAGGTGTTCTGCCTGCATTACTTGAACAGTACCATGAGACTTGTATATGCATTTACAAGTGCCATTTGTCTATTGCATAGGGCTGCTTTCCTCAGTAGTGGCTTAACATGATTATTTCTCTTGGCAGTAAAGTGAAAGAAGTAACAACAATCTTTGTTGCTTTCTTTCAAATCAAGTGGCTTGAAAAGAGGCCATCTGCATTGCTAGCTGTAGCACTTCTGCTCAGGTAGGGTATGCTGGAGCTTCTCGTTCACCTAGGCTCTGCAGAGGCAGTTCTGGCTGCGGTGCAGAACTTGCAGTTCACTTGGACAACAGCAGTGCTTGCTTTAAGGAATGCACTATCAAAACCAGGCGGGAGCCTCTGGACTCCTACTGTAAGTTATTTAATTACATTTCATGGAAAGCTAGGGAGATGAGATCATTTCTACCCATATGAGATTCTTATGGTGATGAGCTATTTGCAAACCAAATGAAATGGTTTCCAGAAAAAAATAAAACAAAACAAAACACCACTCTTGGAGCTAGATCCTCAAACTGTGTAAACTGGTGTAACCCCACAGATTTCAATGGGACTAGGTTATAACTGTTTGAAAACACAACTGTCATGTTAAAAATAAACTTAACTGTGGTGAGGGTGGGGAACAACCTACCTATGAGCTTCTCTTCTCTGGGCCTTTCTTAATTTTACTACTTTCCTGCACTCTTCCCACCTACATAGACTTCTTTTTTCTTTAATAGTCATACCAAAGAACAAAATCTATTTTGTGTAGTTACAATACATTTCAGAAGACTGTCCTTGGAGACTGGTTGATGTAGCACAAACATAAACTAAGGGTGTATTAACTGAGTCATATGAAGTATGTTGTTTGAGTGAGAAAAGATCTTCTGAAAATATTCTTTCAGATGGTGACTGAACTTTGCCTAGTGCAGGTCTGAGGTTTCCTACCTGATGACCTCACTTTCCTGAAACATTGTACTCTAAACTGGGGTTCAGTGTTTTTTTAAGCAAATTTAATGCTTACAGCTGTGAAATTAAATGTTATGGATTAAAATCTGGCTGTCTTATCCAATGAGAAATACATGTACACTATCTCTTACTGAGCTAATGGTTGTTCTGTCACATATGCACAGGCACTGTACTGCCAGTATGTGTTTGTAATTCATTTGGTATTTACTGCTGCTCAGTCACATCTCAGGTAAAATTTTAAAAAAAGGTCACTGGGACATTTGTTTTGTTTGTTTATTTCCTTTGAAGTACCAGTTCCACTTCAGAGGAACCTTCAAATGTTATAAAACATTGATATGTATTGCAAATTATATAACATAGGTAATGATATTCCTTGATTTGCTTGCAAAATCTAGTTTTGGAATGGTCTGCTCTCCTGGTTTGGGCTGTAGGGGAGAAAGAATTTAACAGTGGAGGGATAGAAGATTATTCCTTTTGGCAATTACATAATCTGTGTGTTCCTCAGTGCATAAGGAGCAAGGAGATTAAGAACATGATAATCAGAGTGTGTTTGTTAAAATTACGGGTGACGAGGGTAGTTGAATTTGCCCAAGATGGCATCATCATATTTGCCATCATATCTCTCATATGTGCCAGCTTCTTACTTGGGACACCTAGATTCTTGCGGCTGCCTGTTTATACAGAGATGGAGAAACCAACGTAGCAGGTAAGAATTTTTTGATAGAAGCTTCATTTTAAAGACAGAGAACAACAGCGATTTTACCCTTTAACCCAGATGTAGCCTGGAGAAACATGAGTTTCCAATGTATAGGCTGCATAAACATCAAACTGGAATTTTCTGATTAGTGCATGAGTCAAAATAGACACTTTTTATAGCAATGTACTCTACCAGGAAAAGCTTTTCAGGTTCAGGGTGTAATTCATAGTTACGATGAGAAAACACAACCTGAAACAGCCACTGAGAGCTCAGTGTTCAGGGCACTCACTTGATGCGGGTGACTCAGATTAAAGTCTTCAAACAGCTCAGCAGCTTAAGTGGTGGCTCCTCTACCCAGCAAATTCCCCAGCTACCAGGTTACAGATAATTCTTGGCTTTTTACCTGTCAGAGATATTCTTGGTGGACATAATTAAATACAGTGTAGAGGAGGACTGAATACACGTTCACAGTTAGGACAACTTCTAGAGATGTGCAAAAGAGATTCTAGCCTGGTCTGCAATGAGTCAATCATTCGTACGTAATGAGATATCTCCAACAGGAAACCTTGGGAGAGAATAATTCTGTAATCTAGTTGCTACGACCTTCTTTAAAAAAATCGAGATTCACATCCTTAAATAAGCAGAGTAAAGACCTGTATTGGGATTTCCCAAACCTAAGATGAATTCTGTAATCAGCTGCAGAGCTACTGGTTATGCAGCAGGTAAGGGCTCTCTGTTTTTTCTTGTCGACTCCAGAATACCCTCATCTGCAAGAAAAATTTGTTTCACTTAATCTCAAACTCTTGCATTAGGAAACTAGGGACCTTTTTCATGCTTACATTCAGTTATTTGGATCTAGATGGAGCATTGCACAGTGCATAAGTGTTAAAGATAATAGGTGGCTCCACTCCATTTTATATATATGTTCTTCTGCTGCTGCTGTTTCATTATGACCCTTTGTGGACAAAGTATGTGCATCTGTGTACCAAACTACTTGTAGCTAACTTCTCTTTGCAATTCCCCATATAAATGGTCAGAAAAAATGATGAAAGCCAGTAATAACAGCAATACTGTTTGCATTATTAAACTGCCTTCGTTGTTTTGAAGTGCCTCAAGTGTACAGCAACAGCAAAAATTTTAGAAAAAGGCCTATGTATGTTTCACTGGGATGTTTCAATTATTTTAACCCTTATTTAATGAACTACACTAGGCTAAGTGCTTAAAAGCTTTACAAATAGTCACAAAGATTGTAAGCAGGCTTTTTGAACCCAGAGCAGGCTAATGAAAAACATTGAGTTAAAGGAACTGAATAACTTTGGCTCAAATTAGTAATGAGACAAGAGAACATTTTACTGCTTCAATAGCTTGTGTGAAATGAATTGGTGGCCCCAGTCCAGTTTCTAGTAAATGTTTCGCTGCTACAGTTATAGTCTCTCTATAAATCATCAGTAGTGCCTGCATCAGAAAAGTCACCACTGATATTTGACCATAATTGGCTAACTGAACATGGTCATGTAGGATTGTCCTCAATGCCTTTCAAAGGAGTTTCTCTTTGCTAAAGTTAAAAAGCATTGGCAAGGAATTTGGGGGGTTTTGGTGAGTGTTGCTGCAGATGTTCTTTGGGTAAAATCCCTTGATTTCCAGTTCTGTAAATATTTCATTTTTGTCCCATCTAAAATTCAATGAAAATGAAGTGGAGGAATGTAAAGAAAGGCATTGAATTACGCAGTTCTGACTTTCTCTTTTTAATGGCTGATGTTTCAATTATTCTTAGGCTTCTGCCTTTTCAGTAGTATGGACAATAGTATCAATAGTAATTCTATTTCTGGGTGTTCACAGAAAATGTATTCTGCAGTTCTTTACTTTGTTCTAACACTTGCTGGTGTTTAGCACAATGAAAGTGTTGTATACTCTAAGAGTTGTTCTGAGTTGACTGCTATTTTAAGTTTTCTTTATGAGACATGCTCTCTTGCCTGCTGTCCTATTGCTTGCCCTAGGGAATCTCCACAATCTCAGTGGGACCTAGTAAGATATGCTTGGTCAAGCTGCCAGTTTGTCATCAAAAAAACTTCTTCAGACTCTTAAAAATCTGACATCAGTGTAACAGTGCAGGTATAGGATCTGCAGAACTGTGTTATTAGAACACATAGGAACAAACAGGTGAATCAATCCAGATAAAATTAGAATGGACTCTGTTGTTTACCAAGTCCTTGAAGTAAACCTAGATCAAATTACTATTGAAGTAACTGTCAAATCTCACACAGATTTTTAGTTGGAATCACTCATTCAGGACTCTGATCTTTCTCTTTTGTTAAACTCCTAAAGTTAATCCACTTTTGTTCACTTTCATGCACTCTGCACTGCCTTGTTGTAGTGATGGCTCTTTGTGCAAAATCTGCATCAGAGAAGGGTAGCTATTCCAGCCAGACCAGACTTGTGAGGGACCAGAAACTTCCCCATGGAAAAATAAAATCAAACCAACCCAATATGACAAAGCAAGAAACATAAATTCCCACATCTGTTCTTGAAAGACTTCCTTCTATGTTGAAAGACCAAAGAGTTTCGGTAAAGGTTTGGGTAATCAGCCATTTGGTGTGCTTAATAGAACCTCAAGCCTCCAGTTGTTTGACTGTCAGAGTTAAAAAGGCTTTCCTTGCTTGAGTGTACTATGCATATCTAGCAGATAATTCTCTCAGAGGTCACATGAAGTCAGAGAAGCATATTCCTCAGTGACAATAAAATAAAGCCTGAGCTGACACTTCACCAGTGCACACTTTTTGTGTGCATGCATGCACATGCACCTGAATCAGAAAGCCCGTCTGTGCATTCTTCTAGAATACCATAATAACTTCAGAAAGAGTAGGTTCCACAGAGAAACATAATATTGATTCTTGAAATGAGAATTTTGTTTGGTTTTCTTGAAACACTAATTAATAAGCATCAGTGATCCACATACTGTGGCTAGGAAACTGTGGCAGCAATGCCCATGCTGGTTGCATTTATATAAACTTTTTGCTTCTGGCAGATTAAAAGAATAAAATCATTGGAGATAGCAGACGATTAATTCATTAGGAAGGAGCTGGATAAAATCATGGTACTTTTTGTTTTGCCTCATGCTACTTTATTTCCATATTCTGTTCAAGATAATTAGGGAGTAAGACTTCAGAGTGGCACGACAGACAATGCTAGGAATGTTTTTTTGATTAGGTTATTTCAGTATTTACTCTACAAACATCTAATTGGGCAGTCAGGTAAAAATCAGAACAACCAGAAAAAAAAGAATGGCCCAAAGTCACTCCCTCTACAGCAAATACTTAAAGGTTGGATTTTGGAAGGCTGTTTTCTCACTCAGCTCTACTGATCATGAAATCCTGACTGGAGTAAACCACAGCAATCTAACTCAGTCACGTCTACTGAGTTATACTATAGCTTATAATCTGGTTATGAGTTAAAAATCATGGGAGGCTCCTGCAATATAGAAGAATGAAGTCTAGGAGGTGCACAGAACGGGACATGAATTGCACACCAGCTGTGCAGAATCATCAGTGGAGCAGAAGTAAACATGTGGTGGTTCTCACACTAGAGGTCTGTTAGCAGTTGTGTGCCCATTGACTGTTTAAAAAAATGATTTACTTTAGAATAAAGCTTGTTTACTTTCCCTGGAGCGACAGTTAATGTTATCTGCATTATTATGATGATGATAGTGTGTACCTTGATGTCTTTTCTCTCTTTCCACCCCCATCTAACATATTGGCAGATAATTCTCTTTAGAAATTAAAGCTGCTTCCTAATGGAGCTAGTATTTGGAAATTAATGGAGTTTTTAGAGCATTGATGATAAGATATATTATCTGTAGGAAGGTAACTGGCACATCATGTTCATTGGTCATTTTCAAAGTCAAGAACAAACCATCTTATAACATATAACAAGATCTTCAACACTAAAAAAAGTCCTAGCAAAGATGAAGAGAACATTGACATAAGTCATATGAACGTATATAATTCCTACCTCTTGATACAAATGTCTCTTTTCTCACGTACTTGCTTGTGACTTCTTCAGCTAGTTTCAAACTCATGATGTTCTGACTTCTGCACCTACATATTGCCCATTTGAACCACAACATGGAGACATCTGTTCTGCTTCCAATTCTGGTGCAGATGCAATTGGCTGAAGGGGACAGAAGGACAGAAGCTTCCCCTTCAGGAAAAATTCCATCAGGGTTCTTCCTCCTTCAGGACTCTAAAGTGTGTGAGATGATGGATGCTCACAGAAAAAATTAGAGTGGTTGGAAATATGTGCGAGCCTGGATGATTGGCCAGGGTGATGTGGTCATGCAATGTGAGATGTCCTTTGAAAACAGACCTTGTGAAAGAACAGCAGGTGGAACTCAGTGAAGAATCATTGTAGTAGGATCATAACTGCAGCCTGTACTCGTGAGAGCTGTAAGATGCTTCTATCCTTAACCTTGAAATCTTGACCTTGAAAATAGACTCACAGAAAAAGTTAGGCTAGTAGGGTCTTAAGTCTTCTGGTCTAAGCCTCCACTCAGAGCAGAGCCAACTTTGAAGTTAGATTGAACTTCATAGTTAGATCAGATTGCTCAGTGACACGTACAGGTGAGTTTTGATCATCTTCAGGGATGAAGATTCCACAGCCTGTCAGTTTGACCACAATTGTGATTACGCTTTTTTTCCTAATATCTTATTGGAAATGCTGTGGTAAGGTTTTCTATATATGTAAAGTCTGGTCTGAGTTACATCCTGCTATGACAGAAAGGATATGTATGTAGTTTGAAACTCTTTGCAGTTTATTCTAATAATTCAGAACATTCCAATACTGATTTCTTTTTATTCTGTTCATTTCTTTTCTGGAAAACTGTAGATGTGAAAGTAGAGAAAATGCTTCCATTCTAAATAATTTTTAGGCACATAACATTAGAAGAGAAAACAAATGAGGTGTCTAAACTCTTAGGAACTACGTAGCTTTTTTTTTTTTTTTTTTTTTTTTTTTTTTTTTTTTTTTTTTTGCACTCAGTCTTCAACATCTTTATATTTCTTTGGGGCACCAAAATGGAAGGTATTATTTCTTAAAGAGAAGTTTGGTTCCTCTTTATTAGTATAAGTTTTTAATGAATGTATAAGTTCACGTAATCCCAAAATCGCACTAGAAAGATGAACAAAATCCAAAACACTTAGATTTAATATTTCTATGTTAATATATACCTTTGAAAATCATGCTATTCTCAGCAGCAGCAAAACCTATATAGAGAGGAAAACATTATCTAAATATCTTTTCAATATGTCTGGAATTAAATGTATGTATGTTTAACTCCTTTATGTATGCAGTGAAGAACTAGAAATCAAATTTGCAATTTTTATTTCAGATTATTCCTATTTAGTTGGTTTTTATACCAAAAGTTTTTAAAGGAGCAGGTAATTTTCAGTTGCAATTCCCAATAGGTAAGAAATGTTAGAAATATGTATTTGTGTGTGTGTGTTTTGCATGGCTTTTAACAATGTTTCATGGTGTTTCCCATTTTCTGTGGGGCACATATATTTACATATATATATATGTATGTATATACCCATACATATATTACACTATTTCTTCTGTGCCTTTGCTTTCTTGAGTGAGACTCTTCTAACCATAAAACTTTCCTTCCTATATAGGCATCTTTTACACCAGCTCCTTGATCTGACCTTGGTTTACCTGTACTGCTACTTAATCTGACTTAATTTTGCTAAGGTGTGCCTGCTCACTTTGCCTTTTCTTTAAGGAAATAAGCATTCACTTTCTGTTAGATTTATTTCAGTTTATGGCCACCACTGTTCTCAGATGGTGTCCATGTCCAGAACATGCTGGACTCCTCCTTTCTGTAAACCTTCAGAGCAAAAACAGTTTTCCTTTTTTTTGTCTCAAAATAGAACTGATGTGAGTTGTTTGTTGTTTGAATGATCCTGGAAGGGAGAATGTTATCTTGCTTTAGGAATGAAGATGGAACAATTGTCTGTGCTTTAGGAATGAAGATGGAACAAACAGTGTGAAACAGAGTATCTGAGATGATGGCATTCTAGTCATGTAAGGAAAGCCATTTCATAGTTAGAAACTGTCTCATAATCTTCAGCATAAATACATTCACAGCTTGAGTATTCCCATATCTTCCATCATCTCTGCCAGCTCCTTAAATCTCATTCAAGGCTGTTTTAGATGTGCCCTGGAAACACAGAGGACATGTATGTCTCATCTAGATCTGATGAAATAGTAAGCATAATTGGAATGTTTTGACATGTTTGTGGTTGCCAGTACATCATTGATCAAAGATTTTAGCTGGAGTCTGTGGCCGGTAGATTTGGATGTGTGTAAGAAAACCAACAAGTCTTTTACTGTTTTTGTCTTTTGTGAATTCTTTTTTGGAGTAGGCAATGAAGAAAACATACAGAGATCTCAAAAATCTGATCTGGGAATCTAAATTTTATCTTCCTTTGGGGTCTGACATTTAGTTAGGGAGCAGACCTATTTCTATGGTACAACACCCACAAAAGAGGAAAGCACTTACAAGATGGATGTATCAATTAATTATTTCTTCCTGTCACTCGAACATAATTGATTGGTTTGTACAGCTCTACTGGCCTTAAAGGTCTGTTTCACCCTGGAAATTGCTCATTATATCCACAGCTCTTTGTATGTAAAGTGTGTTTCAAATGGAGTGTTTGCTGGAAATACCTCTTGTCTTTACATGGAATATGTAGGTCTGATTTTTATACTTAAACATATTTTGGTTAGAGACTAGCAGGGATACTGTTTCCTTAGCACTTGACAGGGCATAACATACAGTGACTTGTATATAAGGATTTGCATCAACCTCGTGTGAGGCGGGAGTTAGGCTGCAGGACTGTGCCCAGGAGATATGTGGCAGGTTTAGCAAGCTCATGTCATGCAGATGGAAACTAAAGGCATGCTGTTGCTACGCCAAGAGGTAAAGGAACATGCTTTTGTTTTCAGGATGATTATGATAAGCAAATGTTTCTTGCTAGATGTACATACAGATACGGATATTGATATAGGCACACAGAGCTAGTCAGAACCCAAGATTTGTACAAAAAATTTTGATTAAACTCTGAAATTAATTACTTCAGTTTGTTCTCCAAAT
This sequence comes from Syrrhaptes paradoxus, assembly GCA_013400615.1. Classification (NCBI taxonomy): domain Eukaryota; kingdom Metazoa; phylum Chordata; class Aves; order Pterocliformes; family Pteroclidae; genus Syrrhaptes; species Syrrhaptes paradoxus. The sequence goes on along the minus strand of VZTO01019347.1, from coordinate 13,327 downwards.
TAGCATGCAATCAGAGGAGGGTTTATTATTTGTTACTTTTTTTTGTTTTGTTTCCTATGGTGGAAATTGCCTCAAAAGTAATGTTTTGTTAAATATTTTATTTAGCATTACTGGCTTTTAATAAAAAATAATGAGATAAGAAAAGTTGCTGTTCACTGAAGTTATGAGGCATTATCGCTACCAAAGAAGATCTGATATATGAGAACTTGATGATTAGACTAAAGTAGTAAAAATTAGACATAGTTTTGTAGCACAAAATGCAAGGTCATGCCTTGAGGACTAACAAGAAGAAATTTCTGGTATGATCTGGAAGAGCATTTGTTTTGGAAAAAGCTAAGATAGTTTCAATTTGACCAGAGGATGAGTATGAATTTCCAGTGTAACTGAGCTGAGAAGAAGGTTAATGTGTTACTTGTGTCAACAGTAGTCCAATAGATTGAAAGAGGTATTAACCCTATTGTACATGGTACTCCACAGATTATGATCTTTAATGTTTGATGCAAATGAAACAGAAGGTGGGGAAAGGCAAAATAGGAGGAGTAAAAGAATGGAAACCATTATCTGTCAAGTTAATTACAGTAGCTTCACTAGTCCTGCTAACAAAACAAAGCTGCAGAGGAGGTACAGTTACTGTCTACAAGTTCTTGGGAAATAAGGAAGAAAGAAAGGAGAAAATTACTTTGTCTAAAGGGTAATTTAATGGTTTATAACACTTCTGGGGAAATAGTTTATCACACTGCTAAGCCTAATTTTTAAATCTATGCATGATTTTATATAGAAAAAATAGAAATTTTTTTTTTAATTCCTCACTAGCACCCAACCAACCACCACTTATTTTGAAGCAGAGAAAGTAAGAACTCAAACCAGGCATGAATAGCAATGTTTTCTATGTAGAACTGTGGGATCAAGCTGCAGAATGGTGCCTATATTGGCAACAGCACACCACCCTCTGAGAGTTTGTCCGATCAGTCATTCAGTTATCAATACTGGCTCCTGTAAGAGAAAGCTATGTGCTGAATCATGGATGAGGCTTTCTGCAAAGATCCTGTAGACATTCTGCTGTGTGCCTCCCCTCATCTCTCTTAAATAACCAGTATAACCCCAGAAAAACTCAGGAATGGAATTTTCCCCAGAAGCATGTTTCAAATTACGCTATTGTGCAAGGTCCTTGCTGCAAGCCCCAGTACTAGGGGAATAGTGGAGGCTGAGCTGAACAGAGGGTGAGCATCTTAGGGAAGTGAAAGGAGCTCACTCAGGTCCATTAGTATTGAGGAGCGTTCTACTGTTGTGCATAAGGGGTGACAAAATTACATCACTTTCACAGTCTATCCTAGTTAAATTGTTGTCCATGTTTCCCTTTAGAACAGTAGAAAGACTAATAATATAACAACATACACTTGGAGAGTCCCATTCAAATATTGTGGACAACAGAACTGCTTTGGTTTCATATGCTAACAGCATCCAAATTCCATTGCATCTGCAACTGTGACTTGAAGTAGGGTTTGCTGGTTTCTCAGGGTTTGGAGTAAATTGAATATTGGTTACAACTGAAGTGAGCTCATCTAATAGATGCTGTAGATCTATAGGTTTTCACAAAACTGGGTTGAATATGTTCTCTGGTATCGAGCAATGATAGCATCCCTGAGGTGCTAATATCTCCAGGTCACTTTGAAATTTTGTTAGGCTTTTCTGGTCCTCTCATTTTGTGAACAAACATGACCAGTGTTAAAGGAGCACCAAAGGAAATCTAAACTTAGCAAAGTGCCAATAAATGCTTGTTTTTGGGCTCTCTTTTCTCACGAGTGTCTGCAAATCCCTTGGAAATGGATTGCATAACAACCGTGAATAGGGCTGGTCAGGACGTTTTTTCATCTAAATGTTTCCATCTAACAATATGTGTTCACTGAAAAGAAAGCTTTTGTAGGAACCTAGCACATTTGAGAAAAGTAAACCAGAAGATGTTCTGAAATCTCGGATGGGATTCCTGGCTGAAAGCACTTTTAGCATAGCCAGTGTTCTGGTGGATGAAGCACTGATTTGGGACACAGGAAACATCAATTCAAGTTCTCTGCTGTTTCCTACCAGGAATCTGGGACTGGGCTTAAGCTGGAATGGTTCAACTGCTGGAAAAGTGCAGCTCTGTTTGTCGCAGTGAGCAGGTGAAACTTGGCCCTCCCCAGGCTGCAGGTGTACCTCTGCTCCCCTGTTACCCTCCCTGGGCTGCAGGGCCACCGCTGCCTCACCAGGGTCTGCACCAGGGGCTTCAGGGGAACCTCTGCTCCAGCACCTGGAGCACCTTCTCCCCTCCTTCTGCACTGACCTTGGTGTCTGCAGAGTTGTTTCTCTCACATCTCACTCCTCTCTCTGGTGCTGTTTCCATAGTAGTCTTTCCCCACTTCTTAACTATTTAATCGCAGAGGCGCTACCACTGCCGCTGATGAGCTCGGCCTTGGCCAGCAGCGGGTTCATCTTGGAGCTGGCTGTCATTGGCTCTGTCGGACATGGGGAAAGCTTCTGGCATCTTCCCACAGAAGCCATCCCTGTAGCCCCCCGCTACCACAGCCTTGCCACACAAACCCAATACAGCTGCATGTTCAATCTGTCGAAATAGACGTCAGCTATTAGGAAGAGGGAGCACTGTATTTGTTTTTAATGCATTGCAGAAAATTTTGGTAGAAAAGCAACAACATTCTTGATTGTATATTTATTGATTTTACACTGAATTATTAATCAAAGTGTTTAAAGGCAACAATTCATAGAAACAAAATGCTTAATCACATTTAGGACGGAAAAATCTTATCAAAGAAGTTCCAGAAGCATTTAAGTAATTTTCAGAGCTTTCTCCTCACCACCCCTTTATGAACTGCTTTAATAACTGATTTAAATATCTTTTAGGTAAGTTTGTCCTGATTTTTCCTATACATCTTTAGTTACCTTTGTTCTATAAAGAACATGAAATTCACATCCTCTTAGAAGGACCAGTGCAGGGCCACACCTTGTGTTTTCCAGTGCTGAAAGAAAGCAAACATAAGATTTTTGGTATAGGAGGGAAAGAGGAGAAAAGGGGGAGAGAGACTGAGTAGGGAAGTAGAAACTATAATCCCACTTGCATGAGTGAGATATTGTATGACCTTGTGCAATACACCTTTCAATTTCTTGTAACTCTGTATGAAGCTCTAGCTGTTTTACTCAAGAAAAAAATGTAACATAGCAAGAAAAGTTATACTGAATCTGAGATTAGTTTTGTGGTGAAAGAAAGAATAACACCATGAATGACAGCTCTTTAACTGTGTTTTTTGCATAGGTTCTTCAACAAAGAAGCATAAGGGATCACACTTTCTGTCAGTCTTTTGTTAATAAGTTTTGAGCTTGTTGGCAAATTCTGATCAAAATTGGCATGCAGACAGAGATCTCAAAAGTGTTAAGTTCCTCAAACAATTACCAAAAAGGGTGGCTAATTAAAGGAGAGAAATCCTCTTAATGGCCCCACTAAGAGAATGGCAGAGAAAACTCAGCCATTATCCATCGAGTTCGGCAACATCCAGTTGGTCAGTCAGCACAAGCGTACAGTCAAGCAACCAGCACATAAACAAGGACATCAGCAAAGAGCATGGGTGGTGCAGCTCCAGACAAACTCATGCTATGCCTTGCCCAAAGAAGAAAGGTCAATGAGGTTTTGAGCAAATGAGGAATATTGCTCCTAGGAGATGGGGTAAATGAACATGGAGGACAGTATGGAGAAATAATAAAAATATGGGGAGTAACAGAAGGGTTTTTGTGGGTAGCTGGCATTGCAGGTATCTGAGGAAACATGGAAGATCTAATGTAAGTACAGTAGGAAACATGGGGTCAGTTGAGCTTCTGGTCATGGAAGTGGAGGAGGCAGAAGACTTTTGGTGTAAATCTGTTGGAACTGTGATTTTATTAGTTCTCCTGCCTCAGGAGCCATTTGTTCACTTTTATGTTTTGGAGGGGGGGTGGGTTGTTGCGCACTGTTCCTCCTTTTATGTAGAGTTGAATATGGTAGAGGTTTAGTGCTTGCATCTCTGCATAAGGGCCCTCATCCCAAAGACAAATTTGCATTGTGCAAGTTTTATTTTGAATATTGTGCATATTTGTGGACTCCATTATTGAGAAAGAAGATAACTTTCAGGTTTAATTTGACTCTGTTTTGCTTGTCACATTCAAATTTTCTTTGAAGATTGTAAATTAGAGATTTGTGCTATGTCAGAGACCTTTCAAAAGAATCAGAAACATCCATATTCAAGAACCTCATGTTCTTTGGATGCTGATCAACATCTTTGTTTTTTCCTTTGTGCGTCTTATTAGTTGAAATAAAAAAGGATGTGTCATGCTACCTTTATTTTCCTTTTCTTTTTTTTTTTTTTAATCTTTGAGTCTGTGCTTGGAAGTCAGTGTTTAATTTATCATTTCATGTTGGTTTATTCCTCACTTAAAGTCATAAATAAAGATGATTAAATCTTTCTTTTTCTCCCCAAGAAGTAAGATGTTTCAGTTTTGATGACAATTATATAAAATCTTGGATAGAATTTCAGAAAAACAGGTACAGATTAGTGTAAATTAGTGCATACACAAGGCGTAGGAGACATGTGATCAAGTCCTTCATCTGCTGATCAAAACCCAAAAGAAACCAAAACTTCAAACACTTTCAATATGTAAATTTGTTGTTTTTCTGCCAGCCTTACCAATATTCCATATGGGTAACATAGTTTGTTGTTTGAAGGTGATGAGCCTGTTTCAGTGAGGTAGTCTAGAATAATTAAAAAATAATTAAAAGTAGAAAAGATGTATCTCAGTGATGTTGTGATCTTAGCCTTTCAAAATGGTGTATCTGGTTTCCAAAATGCTTTCATCCCTATGTAGTAGCACCCTGAGTCATTCTGAGAAAAAAACAAGCGGAACACTGTGGCTGTTGTGGTGAAATTAGGTTGAAGCAGTAGGGTGGAGAGACAGGAATGAGGCTGGTGGGTCCCTTGGCCTCTCTTATTAAGTCTTTCTGAAAAGGAAAATGGTGCAGAACTACTGCAACAGAACAGCAGACTGATTTTTAGCCCATTTTTGAGAGCTTTCTGGGAGGTGGGAGGTAGTGATCACTTCTGAAGGACAACGTCCTGCTCAGTTCTCCTGCATATCTCTGAGGGAAAACCACTCTTCCAAGGGGCATATAAAATTATTGACTTGAATCTAAAGATACCTGCTGGAGCTTTGCATGTTCATTATGCCCATGTTCTGCTTTCATAACTGACTCAGACCTCAAAACTTGAAAGACTCCTTAAATTGTAGTTCTTCTTAGAAATGTGACTTTGTTTAAAAAGAAAAAAAAAGATATGATAGGTTGTCATGCTTCTCTCTATATAACTTCAGATCAAATATATTTAGATTACAGATATTTTTGCTGTCAGCCTTGCAGACTTAGCAAAGAAAGACAAGCCTGATTCTTTCCTACTTGCGCATCATCACCAATAATATTCTGCAGCACAGATTTGACTTTCAATGAAACTTATACGAGACCATTGTTTCAGTGTAGTTTTACAGGTGCCATAAACTCCCAGATCTGGCACATCACTGGAAACTTATAAGTTGATATATAAGCCAAAAATAAACCTGTCTGACTTTGATAGACACAATTCATCTGCACTGATAGAAAGAAGAAAAGAAATTTAAAGCAGCACCTAAGGCAATTAGTTATAACCATGTTGTATAGCTAGCATTCATGTTGATAGAATTATTTTTATGGGTTGCTGTGTAGAGGACAAACCATAAAGAGGTTTGTGAATCTTTCAAATATGTTTGAGTCAATTACAAGTTTTTAGTGGAAATTAGCTGCAATTCAATTATTCTGGGGAGGATTTTACTCTACATTTTAGGTTTAATTAGAGTTTAACCGGCAAAAGATTTGTTCACACTGAAATGCATATGCATTCACATAAGAAACATTTAAATGTTTGCTTTTGGGTCAGCAACTCTGCAATTCTTAGCCAGTCAAGGGACAAGAGTGGAGTATCCTATAACTTACTGAATTAGTTACAACCGAGAAAAAACACAGAAGAGTCTAGTGAAGGAAAAGGATAAATACATCCTCTTGGGAAAGTATTCCAGAATACCTAATTTATAGGTAATTATACTTTGCTGCTATTTTCCGTAGAACTTCTGTACACAGATAAATGGTGACATTTTAAAGAGATATGACATTCTAATGACTAAGTGCTCCTTCCTCCCTAACTAAGGGTGTAAGAGGTGGTCATGTACTTTAATTTTTTAAGACAGAGAAGTAATTCGGGAGGCAATTCCAACATACTTAGAACAAAAAATACTTAGACGACATAACAATTTTACAGTGTGTATAAGGTGAAGTTTTCTCAAATTGAACAGTGGTCCAGTACAATCTGAGAGATGGCATCAGTGCATCCTCATTCTAGTGCTGCACAAGAATGAAACCTGTGTTCTGTTTTGGCTACAAGTCTTATCAGCAGTTCTTCCTCTAGTGTGCAGTCTTTAAATTGTGGATTAATAGAGAGATATTTGTTGTGTTCTGCATGCTACCCAGTGTGGGACTCCAACTAGATGTTTTCCCCTGCTCCCCTCATTTGTTATGTGAACACAAAGTTTTTATTTCTATTTTACAGTGAAATAGGTTAATGCAATGGCAGCTTTTTTCATATGTTTCCTGGGGAAGCTGTTGTTTTAAATAATGTAGATTTAAAAAAAAAGAAAAAAAAGAACAAGTATAAAACATTTCTTGAGGCTAGAAAAAGGATACATACAGAACTGTCTGAATTTAAATGATATTTTAATGCCAATATTCTGGAGGTAAATTAATGATCACTTTTTCCTGAGTGTGTTTAATTTAGCTAATACTCCTGGGCCACAACTGTATTCCCCAGAAGATTCATGTGAATGTGTGGTAGTTATTTGTGTCTAAAGTACCAGTCTTTCTCTTCCATGGGAAATTCCAAAATTTGAGTAGAAAATAATTTCAAGTTGGCATTTACATCCAACATTTTTTAAATAAAGATTCAAAATATAGCAATCATTTTAATGGTATCAAAACATTTTGATTAATTTCATTTCCACTTTTATATTTTACTATCTCACTAGTATAATACAGATTATTTTTGTGTGTTTAATTATAATTAATAGTTTAATATGAGAAGGAGTAGATTAATCACTGTATTCAACATCTGGAGTGGAAAGGTTTGACAGTTTTCTGTCAAAAATTTAATTCTATCAACATGTCTGCAAAACATTGCAATTTTGATAAAACTATTTTTATGCAAAAAAGAATTCTTCTGCCATTGTTATTTTGTTTTTATTTTTTTGTTTTTGTTTGTTTGTCTGTTTTTTAAGCTTTAAAAAATGCCAAAAGCTTTACTACAGGTAACAGAAGTGCAGCAGAAATAAAATAAGAAAGCCAAAATGAGACTGCTTGATCACGGTTGTTCCCTTATTTGCCCTTAGTCCTGTACATGGTAAAACTAGAATCACAGAATCACAGNGGATGTCACAGAGAAGAGCCTGGCTCCATCCTCCTGACACTCACCCTTCATATATTTATAAACATTAATTAGGTCACCCCTCAGTCTCCTCTTTTCCAAGCTAAAGAGACCCAGCTCCCTCAGCCTTTCCTCATAAGGGAGGTGCTCCATTCCCTTAATCATCTTTGTGGCTCTGCCTGCCCCCTCTTTGCCAACCTTCCCAACCACCTCTGTGATACCAGGTGAGGAGACTGTGCCCCAGCCTAAGCAGTAGCCGTTGCTGGATTTTGCTCTGTGTACCTAAGGCAGTACTCAGGCCCCTTCTTTGGGTGTTGCTGAGGGGTTTGCCATGGAAGACTCGTTGGGGAAGCAGTTCCCCGAACTAGTTAAGCTCTGTGGAAATAAACGGAGCCTGGTGTGTGGCACAGAGAACAAAATGTCTTTATAAAGTCATGCCACTTTGTGATGCTCTTCAGAGGAGCTGCTAACTGGCACTTCCATATATGCAAGAACTTGGCTCAGGCTAAGGAATCCCTAATTATGTTTTAGAAACAAAACTAAGAAACTCAGAGAGTTCAAAATAAGTCACTTGAACTTCAGAAAACATTGTATCTCTGGAAACCATCCCTGGATGGGTATTTGTGTTTCCCAAGGGATGCAACAAGAGGGAAAGATCAAGTCAGATTTTTTAGTGTTCAAGTTTGTGGCTTCCTTAAAGGTTATCACCATATTTGTAATTTCTTTGTGTTTTTATGGGAGCTGAAGCCCATCTAGACAAAAATAAAATTCTGGGCTGAAATCTGCAGAGTTAAGATACAGTTATATTAAGTGTTCTGTGTGTCTGGCTATGTTTGTATAAGTTAATCTTATCTGATACTCAGGAAGTCAGAATGTATAAAATTCAGTGATGGATGTCAGAATAAAGGGAAGAGGATAAGAACGAGTCTTCGAACGAGAAGACATTTTAATTTTAAGTCCTTTCTGAAAAGAAACAGTCACTAGTAAGAAATCCAGCTCTCATTGTCTTTAGCTTTTTTTTGCATTGTTCTTGTTCATTTTTGGAAGTAATTTTCCACTCAAATTTGGCCTTTTTTTTTTTTTTTACATAGTGCCTTTGTAGCACAATATTTTAGAATATTCTCAGTAAATCCACTGCTGCTTTATGTCACTATTTCAAAGGTCCTTATGCACAAGGACGTTATTCCAGTTTCTCAAATCCACCATGCCATTATTAAGTGTTTATTGTGACATTTTCCACTTGCCATTGCTTCCTAATATACATTGAAGAAGATATATTCTTCTTCGCATAAATGAAATAACCATTTTCATTAGGGTGCAACAGATGTGCTGGGTCATGTACAACATAGAATTTGGGTGCTTGTCTGGGATGGGTGCTTGTCTGGGATGGGTGCTTGAGGTACAAGAGGACTAAATATTTTGATCAGATTTTACTGCTATTGAAACATAAAAATTTTGCAACATCAAGATATTTTAGAAATTATTTTTTTGTTGCCAAGTTATTAGTTTGAAGCAACAGTGTTCAAAAACCACCAAATGTTTCATTTTAGCTTCTTAAGTGCTGAAAGTTTACATTGTTTTAATCTGAAATTACTTTCCATTTCATAATTCCTTTTTGGTTTATGTCATTACATCTTGTTTTCAGTTTACAAAAAAGAAGAAAAAATATTTCCTAGTAGAAAGAATTAATGTTTTTTTTCAGATTTTCCTTATTTGAAATTTAAAAAAATATGATTCCTTTTTTAGTTAACCCAAAGAAATTTTTATTTTGTACATAAAAATGGACTCCGACTTGATATTTCATTCTTTGTCTAGCTTTTCCTGTGAAAGGAGTCAGCTGGACAAGCAGTTTGGCCCAACCTTGTATTTCTGCTATGGGCTTATCCCTTGAAACCTACAAGGAACGGTTCTGGGGAATCCAGTAGCACAAACCCATGCAGATCTTGGAGTCAATAACTGCAAACCACTAGGTTAGGATCAGACTTGATTTTGATATTTTAGTTTACAGGGACTCTTATAGCTTTATCTCCTCTAAAACCATTGCTTCAGGGAAGAAAGGTGCTACAGATCTGTCTGTCGATGTGACCTTGGGGTGAGTTGTGGTCGGGTTTTGTTTTTGTTTTTTTTTTTTTTCTGCCATGTGTCCATCTCGTGACCAGGAAGAAGCAGTGAAGGCCACCTTTTATTTTCTTAGTTGCAATATTTATTAACTTCTGTTGAAGAATTTTTTGCTCCAACAGCCTTCTCTTCCTTGGTGATAAGCCTTTGCAACATTTGCTTTCATAAACCCTGTTGCAGTTAGGCGTGGTGTACCTTGTATTCCCATCATGTCTTCAATCTGAGAATGCCAAAACACTTGATGTGTTTGTTTTCACAGTATTCTAAGTTGCATTTTCTCATATTTTATAGGGTCCATAAGCATAGGGAATGTTTAGGGATGGAAATGAAATCCATTTTTTTCTCATCCCTTAACTACAGGACATCTCCTACATGGCCAATGTACACCAGCAGAGCTGCCATGCTTTCCAGCCCTGCTGATGTAGAGATTTAGAAGATTTTTAGTCTTTTATCTGTCAGTTTCTTTGAGTATTCAGAATGGTTCATCTCCTTTCCTGCTTTTTAGTATCATGTTTTCATCGATTTGGAAAATCTTCCCACTGTCATGTTTTGGTTGTTTTTGTTGCTTAGAAAAATGTGCTAATTTTAAAAGGTGATCAAAGCCTGCGGAATATAAACACTCCATAACTGCCAAGATCTTGAGGGAGTTTTATTATTTTGCCTGTTACACACGAACATCCAGGAAAAAAAAAACCCCGACATCTTTATTTTTAGGCCTTGCTAATTCTCAGTCTTCTCTTAGTTGCGGGCTACCTGGCAACAGCTGATTGCCATGGTAACTTTGTGCTGATGAGCGAGGCTCAGCCTGTCTGTTCTGTCTGGGTCGCTCTGATAGATAGAGAGCTGCAGTAGCTTGATGGCCACCAAAGGGCATAAACTGACAGACTGCTTGCTCACTCGAGACGCTGCTGTGTTGCCTGGGACCTCCCGCATGCTGCAGAGGTGGAACGAGAGGGAAGGAAGGAACCAGTTGCCTGGGGTTTGGATTTTTGCTGAGAAATAGAGGGCTATTTCTGTTGAATTAATCTCCACTTTTGGGTCATTATCCAGACTCTCGATGCGCTCCTTATCTTTGTTCAGTTCACAACTGCAGTTGCAGTGGTACCTGTTTGTGTTCCTTACTCTGCTTACTGAAAATCAGTTTTCTTTTACTGTTTCGGAATTTTTCTCTCATCCAGAGACACTCAGCCCTTGATGCTTGAACATGGCCTGATTACATTCAGGTGGTTCTGGCATTGTACCTTCTGCAAGATAGGGATGGTCGTTTTGTCACTGATGCTAGAGTTTTACCTGGGACTTCAGTGATGAGGTTGTAAGCCAGAGCAGAATTTTGACCATTTAATGTAATAAGGTAAAACTAGCACAACAGGAAAGACGTATTAATCTTTTTGTAAATTAATGTAATACTTAATGCTAGTTCAGATGTTACATTTCTTATTATCGTTTGCATTTATTCCACCAAACACTTTTGGTTTTCTGGTTTCTGGGACCTTAGCACGAACGTTTGCTAGAAGAAGTTGTCAGACAAAGACCAGTCTGTCCGCTGGTTGTTAGGACACATTGCTAGCTTTGCTACCAGCTTTGGATTGGTCCAAGTTCCATATCTTGGTTTTAACTCTGTGGAATACGACTCAGGCCTGACAGCTCTTCTTTGCAAGGTTGATGCAAATTAGAAGTTAATGGCATCTTTGCATTAAAAGATGTTTTTATTGAGATTCTCCTCGATGGGGCTTGAGGAGGTGTGGGTGGATCCTGCAGGTAAACAATTGCTTGCACAGCCAGTTTCAACAACAGAGATTTTGCTTTTATGACCATGGGATCCTCCTTGGTGTTGAGGACTGCTAGGGAGAGATGATATCCACCTCACCAAGTGGCTCAAAAGCATCTTTGCCAACAGGCTGGTGAACCGGTTGAGAACCTTAAACTAGGAGCAATAGGGGAAAGAAGCCTCATGTTCAAAGGCTCTGGTCCTCATGTGGGAATTAAACCACCTTGATATCTGCTGGAAGGACAATACAGGAGGCCACAGCCAATCCAAGAGTTTTCTCAAGTGCGTTGGTGATAACTTGTTGCCAGAAGTGATAGAGAAGATGACAAGAGGAGGACACTCTGATGGACCTCATACTTGGAAAGCAGAAAGAACGGGTCCGGGATGTTAAAGTTGGGGGATACCTTGGCTGCAACAGCCATGAGGTGGTGGAGTTCAGGATCCTGACAGACAGCAAGGCAAACAGCAGGATCACAACCCTGGGTTTCAGGAGAGCAGGCTTTGGGGCTGGCCAAGGATCTGCTTGGAAGAATCCTATAGGAGACAGTCCTAGGGAACAGGAGGGTCCAGTAGAGCTGGTTGGTATTTTTCATAAGAGGCGCCTCCTCAAATTTCAAGAACAGTTGATCTCAAGATGGCTGGAGGCCTGCACAGAGCTCCTGAAAGGAATCAAACAATAGGTTCAAGCCTGAAGTAATGGGCTTAGGAAAACCAAAGTCTACCTGGAGTTGAATCCAGATGTGAAAGGCAAGAAGAAATGCTTCTACAGGTAAATCAGCTGTAAAAAGAAGAGGAGGGTAAATGTGGGCCTGCTACTGAATTTGGCAGGTGAACTCTTTACAAATTGCAGGAAAAGACCAAGGTACTTCGTGCCTTCTTTGTCTCAGTCTTTACTGATAAGACTGTCCATCAGGAATCCCAGGCCCCTGAGACCAGTGGGAAAGTCTGGAGTGATGAAGACTTACCCTTGATAAACAAAATGGACTTAAATGGGTCCATGGGACCTGATAGGATGCACTCACGAGAGCCGAGGGAGCTGCTTCTGTCATTGTGACACCATTTTTGATTATTTTTGAAAGATAATGGTAATAGAGGGAGTTCCTGAGGACTGGAACAATCTGGGTTTTTTTCCTCTGTAGTGTGAATACTGGGGAGGAGAAATAATAATAAAAACAGAAGAAAAAGTAAATTCAAGAATTCCCTCAAACTGATACTCAGAAGCTGATTTTCTTTTTGTTTTTCAAAACTCTGAACCTACTAAACATTGTAGGTCAAAACTAATTCAATGTTACCTACAGAAAAGTGTACTCTTTTTTTCCCTGGAAAGTTGTCTGGTTTCAAAACTTAATTTTCCTCACAGAAGTTTCTGTGGGAACCAAAAGGCTACTATAAACAGTCCTTATTTAAATGTGGTACCTGCTGGTTTGCCGTACCTTTGGGTTGATGTCATTGTAACCAAACTGGTCAATAATCAACGTGCCATGAAGTTCCTTGATGTTGTCACTGCTTTTTTGAATGTGTAAGGGAGCTATGAAGCAAATTTCCGTAGAGCAAAGGGAACAGCCTATGGCAGGTGTGCTAATGGTCAAACACAGCCGGTACTGAGTAGTGCAGAGCAGCGTCAAGCACAAAAGCAGATCTAGGACACCAGGCACCCTCCAAAAACATTTGTGAAGGCGAATGCCTCCTAGGGGCTGCTTTCAGAACTCAGGGGAGGCTTTGCCTTGTACTTGTGAGGTGAGTGATAGCAATGTCTCTTGGGTCATGCTGAGTTTCCACCAGAATATTCAAATATTCAACATCTTACTTGAGAAAGAAATATGCCATTTGATAAACCATTCTTGGCAGGTAGATCACTGATATTTGCCTTGAAATTTCTCATCCTGCATCTGGATTGGTAGGTTTGGGATTTATTTATTTATTTATT
>VZTO01019346.1:7892-24540 GCA_013400615.1 Syrrhaptes paradoxus | reverse complement strand
AAAATAAAATAAAATGATATATTTTGAAAAAAAAATAATAAAAAAAAAAAAAAAAAAATTACATCAGGAGGAGCAAGCATGACGGAGGAAATATCTGGATATCATGACTGTAAGTACATTAATAGAAGCAGTTATCTAGGTACTGGAGACCTCTAAAAAAATGACATAAATTCAGTGGCCCTGGAAGTTACAAAAGAATATTCATTTCTTAGGCAAAGCCTAAATGTCATCTTTGTTAGCCTCCACCACTGAGTGTTGTTGCCATGGGCACAAGAGCTGAGGTGGTTATGACGGGTAATAGACAAAGAGGAAAAAACCAAGGGAAAGTATAACTAAAAACAACTACAGAGCCATATTAAGACATTTAGATTTGTGCCAGCAGCCAATAAACACAATAAATAAATACAACCTAATTTACAAAACAAGCCAATTTTAGTATCCTTCCACATAAACATAATAAAATACTGCTATGATCTCAACTAGGAAAATCTAATTAAATAATGTAAAAAGACCCAAAATAGAAACAATACTCAAAATCGCACCAATGAAGCGACAACTCACCGCAATTCTCAGACAATAATCATGTTGTTCAAATCTGTGTGCCATAGGATTGTTCAATAGTTTTTTGTTTGCTTGTTTGTTTTCAGAAACCAACTTCCAGTCTTGTTTTTAAAAATATCTTTGAACTGTTGGGAGCAGGAAGGAGACTGCCTAACCGTAGTGGAAATTTATCATAAGTCATTATTTAAAATATTCTACTTTGGACAGCAAGGGCTTGGTAATGTTTAAAAGCAGTCAGCAAGCAGTGGAAACTCTGGTATCTTTTGTAACAGTTCACATGTCAAACTGGCAAAGTGCCCACAGTGTAAGGCAAAAAATCTATTTAATGTCTGCCCCACAAGGCGACATGAGGCTTGATTGGCAGAAAGCAGAGAGTGGCTTTTGATCATGTGTCCTAACAAGCAGTTCCAGCTCCTGTCTCTTCGGCTGAACGGCTCCACATTACCTATTCAAACAGAAGTGACAGGCCACTGCACTACTCCTTGGCTCTAGTCTCACGCAGTGGGAGCTATGCTGGAGACAGAGCCACTGATTAAATATATCACTTTTTCAAGACAAGCAGGTTGTCTGAATCAAAGTTGGACAGAATAGACTCAACATTATTAAAAGAGGATATAAAACTGGAGTTGAGTGATGTTAGGCCAGTTTGTANGGGATCCCTGCAGATAAAGTAAAGCATGTCAACATCTGTTCCCATTCACACCGATTTTAATTTACAAAAAGAGCTTTGCTATTTTCAGAGCAGGCTCCAGAGCACAATGACAGATTTAAGGCCTTTAATGGGGTTGCGTTTTGAGTGTGTCAGCGTTTCCTACTCACCAGGACTCGATTCTAAGGGGCTGCACCAAAGGAAGCTGGGGGAATTATGGAGCCACAGCAAGGGCGTTCTCCTCACTGCTGCGCTATTTACCTGTAACCCAGCTGACAAAGGTTTCATGTCCTTAACAAACCACTGTGTTTGCTGCTTGGACCAGAAATCAGAGATCCAGAGCACTGGTGATACAATTCCTGCCCTCTGCATTTTCATTCTGTGCATTCCTTCTACCACCACACACCTTTCTGAAACTCCACACGTATTACTGGGGGTACATTTCCCAAACTGCTTTGTCATGACATAGCTCTGTTCTTACTGACTTTCGAACCCACTGATTTTTGTGAAAGCAAAGCTAGGCCAAAGCTCTGTGTGTTTTCTGGTTTTTGTTTTGTTTGTTTGTTTGTTTTGAAAACACAGTCTTTGGTCTCTCCTGCTCTGCCATATTACAAATTTCACCATCATTTTTCTGAAGTTCTTTTAACTGGAATTTATTTATAGATTTCCCTTGTAAATCTAAAGAACTTATGCATCCTACTAGAAAGTTGCAGGGCAAGCAGACTGGGAAGATCACAGTTGTATAAAAACAATTCACAGGGTTGCAGGGAATTCATAGTGACTCAAAATAAATTCTTCCATCTCCTCAAGAGGGTTTAGTTGTTTTTTTTTTAAGATATACAATATGAAGAACAACTTGGAGAAACAATGCACAAGTTGTGTTGTAATCACATAACAGCTAAGACAGGAGCAGCTGAGCAGAAGGAAGATGGGCAGTGGAATGCCATACAGTAATCAGCACTGTTGACTAATCAGAATTTGAGACACTAGAAGGTAATAAGGGTATTATAAAGAATGGCTTATTGAAGGAGCAGCTGTTTATGTGTAGCTCTCTGTTAGAATGAGTTCCACTAGATTGCCATGGNAAGAGGAAAAAACCAAGGGAAAGTATAACTAAAAACAACTACAGAGCCATATTAAGACATTTAGATTTGTGCCAGCAGCCAATAAACACAATAAATAAATACAACCTAATTTACAAAACAAGCCAATTTTAGTATCCTTCCACATAAACATAATAAAATACTGCTGTGATCTCAACTAGGAAAATCTAATTAAATAATGTAAAAAGACCCAAAATAGAAACAATACTCAAAATCGCACCAATGAAGCGACAACTCACCGCAATTCTCAGACAATAATCATGTTGTTCAAATCTGTGTGCCATAGGATTGTTCAATAGTTTTTTGTTTGCTTGTTTGTTTTCAGAAACCAACTTCCAGTCTTGTTTTTAAAAATATCTTTGAACTGTTGGGAGCAGGAAGGAGACTGCCTAACCGTAGTGGAAATTTATCATAAGTCATTATTTAAAATATTCTACTTTGGACAGCAAGGGCTTGGTAATGTTTAAAAGCAGTCAGCAAGCAGTGGAAACTCTGGTATCTTTTGTAACAGTTCACATGTCAAACTGGCAAAGTGCCCACAGTGTAAGGCAAAAAATCTATTTAATGTCTGCCCCACAAGGCGACATGAGGCTTGATTGGCAGAAAGCAGAGAGTGGCTTTTGATCATGTGTCCTAACAAGCAGTTCCAGCTCCTGTCTCTTCGGCTGAACGGCTCCACATTACCTATTCAAACAGAAGTGACAGGCCACTGCACTACTCCTTGGCTCTAGTCTCACGCAGTGGGAGCTATGCTGGAGACAGAGCCACTGATTAAATATATCACTTTTTCAAGACAAGCAGGTTGTCTGAATCAAAGTTGGACAGAATAGACTCAACATTATTAAAAGAGGATATAAAACTGGAGTTGAGTGATGTTAGGCCAGTTTGTACAGCCTCAGGGATTCACAGACTGACAAGGGGAATAAGGAACAGCAGAACTCATAAAGCAGGGTCAGAAATTAGCTCTGACACCTTGGCCATTTTCCCATCACTTCAGGGCCACTGTGTTGCAAATCCTGTAGTCTCTTTTTGGCCTTTTTTTAAATGATTTTGTGGGCATGGAGGGGGAAGGGGGACATAAAAATTGTTAACTACCAAAAGTTGCAAATTGCAGTTTTACAATAAAAGATAAAATATTAGCCACATTTTGCCACCTAATATACAGTGTTTACTAATTAGATTGGGGCTTTTTCCTTGTATTCTCAACAGCCAAATTGTTGTCATCAAATAATTTGTTGATATAGCACTAGCTACTCTTGCTCTAAGGAACAACTGAAAGCTGGGGAAAATGACTGAATAGAGATGCTTATTACATTGCCTCGTTAGTTCATTAACAAATTGGTTTGGTTTTTGAGGTTCTATGTCTGGCCACTGTCTGTTGTGCTACCCGATACACAGACACAGAAAGGCAACAGATGTGATAAGCTGTCATTATACCACAGAAACAGCAGATACACCGAAACTCAGAGGAACCTATGCTCCAACTAGATTTTTAATTACAAGTATAACTGCAGATATAGTAAAACCTATTCATAAAGCTGCAAAAACCACATTTAAACAGCTGAAAACACAAACAGTCCACAAACGAAAGAGCAACTGAAGTAAAGGAAGCTTATTTTACTTAGTGATGCATGTGTGTGACAGATCTATAAAATTACTTCTGGGCTATTCAAAGTTCTGTAGAAAAATGTTAAAATTATTATAAGAAATCTAGACAGATTTTTTTCACCAGAACTAATCCTGTAGTAATTCCACTGAAATTAACAGAGTCACCTCAGGACTAAACTTGGTTCAATATTTATTTTTCAGCAAGTTCTTCTAACATTTTAACAAACCTCTGCCCGATGTGTTAGTTTTTGTTTCACTGTAAATATTTAAAAGTAATCTGCTTGTTACATATTTAAGATATGATAAGGACTGCTAAGACCTACACAGAGAACCAGAGCTGTTTTAAATATTGAAAATGCAGGTATATTTGAAGATAAAGAGCTGAATGCTGTCCTCCTGCATATCCTTTAGCACATACAGCATAGCTATAAATGCAAACAGAATTCAGTCTTAAGGTAGTGTTAGACTAACGAGAAATTCAGCACAGAGCTCTCAATGGTTTTGGTGCCACTGCAGGCTCTCTCAACTGCAATGTTCCGAGTTCCTCCAGATGGGAGAAAGAGCCTACTTGCTTCAACATTTTCAAAAAAAGAAAAGACAGAAGAGCATTCAAGATTTTTTTTTAGGTTCAGTGAAGATCATGATTCACCGTAGAAGGTGATGTCACATCAAGTTCTTTAAGAAATGCGAGCAGGCAGCAGTGCATTATAGCTTCATGTCAAAATATGGCAAATGGTTATGTAAAGCATTAAGTAAAACAGTTAACAAAGAAGAAGATGAAAATAAACAGTCATTCATACACAGGGCACTGTGCCCAGGAACTCTGGGCACCTGTGTAAGTAAAACTAAAAATATATTATGATTAATAAAAAAAACCCCAGCTATTAGATACATTCCAAAATGCTAGTCTAGGCTGTAGAACAAGACATTTTGGCACAGCTTTACCGATTGGCAGCCCATGTTAGAGACCAACCCCAGACTGCAGCAGAATGGGTGCTGCTAATCGGGATGAAGTAGTGCTAACAGGAGGTATCTGCAGATGTTGACACAGTACTTGCCCTCACAACTATATTTAACAAGGGCTCTTGCACTCTTTCTTCATAAATATCACCATCTGAACTCTACAGAAATACCACCACTACTTTAAGTTGTTAAAGTAATACAGAAGAGGGCGGATATTGACACATAAACAACTATTAACTCTTGCTTCATTTTGGAGATTGACATGCTGAAGAGTAAATAAAGAAGCCTGTTTACAAATGGGAATCGGAAGGATTCATCACAAACCAAGGTACAGTTACGAAGCACAGAAACATGAAGTTCAGAACACTGAGTTATGTTTTGTTCCTGGTTTTTACTTTGCGCTCATTAGCTATGCACTGGGAAGCGAGAGCACAAACACAGGGCTAAGACTCCAGTTGTATACATGAACGGGACTCAGGCAGAGCTTGAGCATACTGCCACTGAAGTTCGTTATAAAGCCCTTTTTGGCTTTCAAGGTACTAGCTCAGTCCTACAGTACAGAAGTAGAGGCCTTAAAATAAACTATATTTGAGACCTGTCATGATTTTAAAAGCCACCACACAGCCTCTTGTTAAAAACCTCGTGGGCTGAGGCAAGAACTTATGGTCACAGGCAAGAAACCTACATGACTTGGGAAAAACAAAAAAACCCCAACTGAATTTATTAACTATTTACAATCAAAAACAAAGCAAGATAATGAGAACAACTACATCTTAGAAAAGCACTTCTTCCCCACCCCTCCCTTCTTCCAAGGCTTTGTTCCTGGTTTCTGTACCTTCTTCCCCATGGGTGGTGCGGCTGCGCAGGGAATGGAGGTTGCAGTTAGCCCACGTTGTCTCTGCCGCTGCTTTCTTCTCAGTGGAGGGCTCCTCACAGTCTTCCCTGCTCCAGTGTGGGGTCCCTTCTCACAGGGGAGTCCTTCACAAACTGCTCCAACATGAGGCCTGCCCACATGGGGATCCCCAGCACAGGAAAGACATGGGCGTACTGGAGAGAGCCCAGCAGCGGCCACGAGACACGCAGCGGATTGGAGCACCTCTCGCACGAAGAGGGGCCGAGCCATGAGTGTTGGCTGGAGGAGAGCAGGCTCCAGGGGATGATCTGTGCATGGCTGATGGTGGGAGTGAGGCAGACATCTCCACACTCTTCTCAGTGGTGCCCAGGGGCAGAGGGCATAAATGGAAACACAGGAAATTCCCTTGAAACATAAGAAAAACTTTTCTTCTTGTAAGGCTGACCAAACACTGAACAGGTCATGGCGTTCCACCCTTGGAGATATTCAAAAGCTGATGGGACACAGCCCTGAGCAGCGTGATCTAGGCAACCCTGCTCTGAGCAGGCGGGTCGGGCCAGACTATGGCAAGCGGTGCCTCCACCCATCATCCACGCTGCGATTCCCCAGCTCTGTGGAACTGACAGCAACCCGAGTGCAGGGAGCATGGACAGATCATCACCGAGATAAACACAGCAATGCTCCTTCACGTGCTGGCTGGTACACTTGGAAAAGAAGACTGCATTTAATGACGACATCCTAAATTTTATGGTGCTGAACTGAGCAATTCTTTGTAAAAAGGATAAATTCAAAATTCAGTTTCCTCCCTCACGTTATCAGGCACACCGGAAGATTTCCAATTTTTTTAAGCTCAATTTCTTTCCATTGCAAATTTCAGAGAAAATAAAAAATGTCTCAAAAATACTTAAATAAAGTAGTATTTTAAATGGAAAAAAAATGAACTACTTTTTTTTTCCTAATTCTTACTTGTATTTAATAATACACAAAAGCAACACTGATGTTGAATGCATTTATTCTCCTTAATGTAATATTTGTTTGGGGTTAATTAGCACGGCTCAAGACTAATCTTAATAACTGTTTGTTGTTTCCACTGGAGGCAGGTTTCCCTCACAAAAGAAGTGGCATCTTGGAGTTTCAGATTAAAACCCAGAGGTGAGCGTAGCTGCTCTCTCCGTTAGCTGAACAAGACAGCCTGAGCCTGTAGCTGCCTCACGCAGCCAGGCAGCGAATGCCTCAGTCTCTCTTGTGGCAACCAAATAAAGTTGTCAAAATTATTTTAAAGTAATGATAAGGTATCTAAACCAAATACTGTATGGAAAAATAAGAAATATATCAGCATTTAAAATGTATATGCTGCCAAGCATTTTTACTGTCATTTCTTTAAGAAAAGCAGATCTAATTAGCTGCATCTCTAAAGTGCGTACCTAGCATTTTTATTATGTATTATAACATTTTGCTTAGAGTTGACATTTTTATTCTGACAAGCGCTGTCTGGAGAGCTCTCAATAAATAATACATTTACAATTTTCAGTAAATAAGCACTGGACACAAATCGTTATCCTTACTTACAGCTGCCCCTCTCTAATAGTGCTTTTACAAGTAAGGTGACTATTCAGTCTAATGCAATAGTCTCGTTGCTGGAAAGATATTTTCATTCATTACTCCAGTCACAAGCACTTAAAGCACTTTTAGGCCCTGTTGCAAAACAGCAGGAATGGCAAAGCAAATAAAACCAACTAAAACTAAAGTTCATCACCAAAAAAATCTGAGGTCATTCACCCTACAGAACTTGGAAAATAAAATGGCGTACAAGACTGGCCACCTTCAGGCCCCATCTTCCCCTCATATTTTCATATTTACAATAACAATTTTAGCAAAGTATTGCAGTCTAGTCCCTACTGTTAACCTGATGTCTACAAAATGGATTTCAATTCCCATTTTAAAGCATGATCTGATCACTACCTCCTTTGTGCCACAGTACATCAGAAATCAATGAAGTCTGAATTTATTTTTCTGCTGCCAAGATCCTGCAACTGCAGCAACTCTCCGTATTTTTACAGCTTTTTACTCACATTCTTCACCACAGAGCCCAATGGTAGTTGTACCCATTCATACTGAACTTGCCTTTCTTACTGCTCTAAGGAAAAAGCTGGCTTTTTAGATAAGTTTTTTAATAATGCTTTCGTAATACTAATAACATACAAATAGTGTAAAGATAGCAGATCTTATTCCATGTCTAAAATGGAGAAAAAAATGTAGAGGAACGCAGTATGGAAAATACAAAATGGAAACATGGAAACAATTCAATACACATAATAAAAAACAAATAAAAATACTTTAAAAATTAAATTCTCAGTGCCAGTAGATGCTAGCACTGAGAAAGTTTTGGCCTGGTTCAGTTTAATCTCTGTTTACAGTTCAAGTTCAGAGACAAAGAGGAAAGGCTGAAAGTCCATTTGTTCTAGTGAAAAGGATTTTACTCATCTCAAATATCCAGGGCTGAATAAAGACATTTCTTCAATGTAATGTGAGCATCTCAAAATGGTGAAAGTAAACATCTACCCAAAAACACACTAAAGAGTTATCATAGCTAGAAGGGATGTTCCAATCTTCAGAACAGAGACCTGAATTTCAGACTCTCCTGACATCAGGATTTGAGCTGTGATCAACTCTGTTCATCAGCAAAAGCAACAGTTTTATAGAGATGCAGAGGTACAAAGCTTCAACAAGAAAACAACTTGCAATGCAAAACTGAGCCTCCAGAAAAGTTGAATCTCCAGAAAAGTAGAATCTCCATAAAATGTCATACATCCTGCATCTAAATAACTGCCTGATAGTAACCAAGACAGGTCCTCATGTGGCTATTTCCATTCAACTTCCAGCAGATCCCATTATGAAAAATGCTACCATCACACTCGCCACATTCTTGTTGATAATCCTGAGTTAGAGCTAAGAACTGAAAGGACGTGAAAACCCTTTAGCAAAAAAAAGATGGTCTCCATAACGTACTGACTTATTCATATAGATCTCATTCTTCATGATACCTACATAAAAGCATGTACTGTTACCCATTTCTGTGCCACGAGCAAATGTCAGAAGAAAACTGAAGGGAAACTTTAAAATGTAGCATGAGACATACTGAAAAATGCTGAAGAATTACTGTGCTGTAATGTGCACAGGCAATGTAGTAATGACTATATGTTCAAACGTTACAACACTGGGCAAGATTGTCGTGTAAACAGGCAGATAATAAATGCAAAGGTGAGGTGGAAAGAGGACAATATGTGCCAGTTTCTTAAATAAAAATTGTGAGATAGCATCTAATCACAAAACAGTACACTGAAAAACTTAAAGTACATAAGACATAGAATAATAAAAAAAAATGCACAAATTCTCATATACCAAGAAGGATAAATAAAAATATGAGACAAAATATTAATGACCAGATACAGGCTGGGTCTGCTTTTTCACTAAAAAAATTTTTACCTAAACATATGTTGCATTCTAAATGTCATTAAAACAAGTTCATTTAAGTTATTTCTGCTTCAAACAAGAATTAATTTTTGATAGAAAAATCAAATACATTGGATAGAAAGAAACTAGCCTGCATCTTCCTTTAGTTCCCAGGAAAATAACCCTAGAAACCACTTTCTTTGTGGTAATGTTCCTAAAAAGTCCTAAATTACTCTAATTAAGTTAGACATAGGAATTAAGATATAGGAATTAATGCACAGGAATTCACTGTACCCTTCAACAAATGTATTCTTAGAAATTTTATGACCTATAAAACTTCTCTAAATAGAAGATTGTATTTTGCTAAAACAGCAACATAAATTGCAAGAAAAAAGGAGTGACCAATGCAATTTTACCAAGATCACTGGATAAAAATAAGAGAGACAAACAGTTGCATTTAAGTATCTGGTAAAAAGATAAGTAATTCAAGAAAACAGTGATTTTGGAAAATGTGCCTCATATCTCTAACTTGATTTGAGTCATCTATTTATTGTGTGGACTTTTGAGCTTTTGTGTTTTTATTTTGGAAGCATGTTTAGAGCTTAGCAGAAAAATTCCTCAGCTTAGATGCTACCATATATGGCTTCCAACAAAAAACAAGTAAAAGATATGTACTAAATTAACTATATACATAACTGATTCGGAACTTGCTTACCAAAAATTATTTTTAAGAAGAAAAAGGAAACACGATGAGGGTGGTGTTGCCTAGAAGATGTGGCAAGGTTTTTTAAAGAAAATGACAGGGTTTTGTAAGGAGGTGGTTTTTTTCACATTCAAAGGTCACACCCAAAGGGCTTATTTCTAGCTGAGAGGAACCCCAGTTACCATTTACAAACTCTGTATGTGTCACAAAAAAATAGAACAGTTCTAGTAAATAATTTTTAACAATTAGTTTGGATAATCCTAATACCAAATCCCAGTAGCATTTTTAAAGTCTTGAAACAGGACAAAATATCTGTAGCCATCAAGAAAAATGAAGAATAAAGAAGAGGGGTCTATAAATGCCAAGTGTATTGGGACAAGCAGGGATCATGCCTTCACCAGTGTAAAGAGCACACCATAAGACAGGTAACTTGAATTAAATCTCAGTAAAACTTCTGAAAAACATTCAGAAATATTCATGGATCACAGATGGTCAGTAGTTCACTTCTAGACCTGATTCACAAAAGAGAGCTCCTGACATGTAACGTCCTCAAAGCTTGTCCTTAAAGCTATACCAGAAAACAAGTGTATATGCCTGAACTCTGTTCTCAGCTGTGGCAGGTTTAAAAGAAAGAATGCAAAACTGAAACTCTCCATTCATTTAATACAATATAGCACAGACAGATTCCATTAAAAAAAAACCCAAAATAATAACAAAAAAAACCCCTGAAAACCCCCAACAACAAAAAACCTGCATAAAATTACAACCAAAATGGTTTGCCAGTGTCCAGTTATAAAACAGTGTGTGAAACTCTAAGTTTCTTTACTTCCCAGTGAAGTCAACGGAAATTGTACGTATTTGTGTGTGCAATACTTGAGTGTACTGTCCTTACTGGCATGACAGAAAATGTTATAGTGGAAGTGTTAATCTATTTCAAAAGAAAGCCTTCAAGTATTATTAACAAATGAAGCTGGAGAGAAAAAAAGAACACAAAATCAGAAAAACCACCACTATCAAATAGTATAGTAAGATTTTCCCTATTGCACACAAAATTAATAATACATATAAATCTTTAATTTTTAATTTAGATATCTTTAGACGTATTATATATCACTACGAGTTACATATATCCACCCATAGAGAGAGTACAAACAGGTGCACATGACAGAGAATAGATGGAAATTTATGAATATACTACTCTTTATATAGATGTTCATTATGCCAACATGCATACGTAAAAATCTTTGATCTCTGAATGTTCAACTATGGTCTTCAAGGAGGAAACAAGAATGGGAAGCAGTTTATAAAAAGCTTGTGCTAGAATTGTGAACTGAGCTTGGTTGAAAAATGATACTGTATACATCGCTGAGAATCAAGGTCAAAAGTGAATTAGGAATCCAGGCCCTGAGTAATGAGGGCTTAGCACTTAGCAGAAATGACATGCCCAGTTTCCAGCTCAGAAGTGCCAGCTGACCTGCCAACCTAGCATTCCAGATCTGAAAGGGGGAAATCTGCTCTCCTAGCTACAGACAAGATGTGTGCTACTAATTATTACTCGCAGAGGCTTATGATGAAGTACAGTAGGACAGTTGTCTGGAAGCCAATTCTCAGCCTAGAATTCAGGCAGCCCAGGCGATGTAAATCTGTCTCACAACAGTAATATAAGCAATATTCTAAAAGAAAGGTCTTTTACTGAAGGGGATAGAAAGGGAGAGAAGCAGTCTGACTGTACTATCTAACATAAACTCTTCGTTTGAGCTGTAAAGAGATTTAGTGCTTGATTGTACTGGAGGATGCTTCCAAGGAAAAAAGTCGGTAAAACAATCCTTCTGCTTGTAGAAAAACTAAGAAGATTAATATATTGAAGTTATCCAAGAGGCCCTAGAGTCTAGCGTTGTTGATTAAATTAGACACCTGTTCATTTCTGACCTCTTCTGTCTTATGAGAACACATGTCAGCAAAGTCTTTACATACTCAAATTAACTCTAAATATTTGTGGCATTCTTTTTTTTTTTCCCCCAGTTACAATTTTCTCATCAATTTCCTCATTCCCAAATCATTATGAATTAAAACACAGAAATGCCTTAATGTACAAAGTATGGAAATACTGGACCATGCAGTAAAAAAATGTTTGTCCTGTGACGTTGGTAATCTTTTTTCAAACTACAAGTAATGCTGAAAACATACCTAAGGTATATTCCGTCCTGTACAAGGCACTCAAGTTCCCAGTATTATCCGCAAGACACAACACTGGCTGAAGCACTATTACTAAAGAGAGATTAAAACAGCTGGACATTATGCTGAAGCACTCACTCTTTCCTTTACAAACAGACAGCCCTGGATTACAAGCAGCACTTGACCATTTAAATCACTACAACAACCAGATTTAACCAGCTGGGCCATATTCTCTTAGGCAGTGCCTGTTGACCTCCTCAGTCACAGCTGCTCAGATGAAATTCTCATTAGACAACTTATTTTCAGAAGCCAAAGGACTCTGATTAAATACATCTATTTAGACACGATAAAGTCTTTCAGTATTCTTTTCCAATGTTATGAGGTACAAGCATAACAGACACCTAGGATCTGAAAGCGTACCACAAAATATTTAAGTATTTGACACCAGCAACTCATATTGCTCAAATTCAGATCCTATAGATGGACACAGTATTATAGAGTAGAAATACATATATTTTCCCCTTTACTTTCATTAAAGCAATTATATTATGCTATCTCTTTCCTCAAAAAATCAGCAGGTGTTTTTCAATTTGGGTAAGCAATTTTGTGACAGATCAGGACTTATTACTCAAAGGGCTCCTGAAGAGCATTGGCTGCCTACCATTTTAAGAAAAGAACTCCATAGAAATGTATTTTAAAGTATAGATGTTAAAGAGCATCATGTATGGTACATGTGTGATTACGCTCTTAATTAGGTTACTTAAAAGACTATAAGGTGGTAAAACAGTCCCATAATCTCAGACCTCATTTCTCCTACTGACTCAGCACTGAGTCAGTTGAAGCATCCACAGTCACAACAAAGATCAGAGTTTTAAAATATTAATTATTTTAAAAATGTTATTTTGTTCCAAACAAACAAGTATGGAGGGTTTACTTCTTTTTAATTCAGAGAAACTTCTGAATACTGAAATAAGTATTCAAATCTGTCATAAGAATTTTGGTATTTCTAGTCTACACAGAATTTTAAAACCATTGAGCTTCCTAAGTGCAAGAACCTGAGGAATTTCCAGTCTTTCTATTAATTACTTTTCCATGTTATTTTATATGGTACCAGTCAGATGTTCATTATTTTCTGTAAAATGGAAGTGACTTTTTTTTTTCTACAGAAAATGCTCGATGAACTGAAAAGAACTTAACATGAAGATAAAGTCAACTACTTTTGAACTTACAGACAGACTTTAGAATAGTTTTCCAGTGTAATGTGGTCCACAAAAGGCAAGATTATTTTATAGATCAGAAAGGACCTGTATTTCACAGCTGGTGAGAACATACAGCATGGAAGGCTCAGAACCAGCGAGAGGCATCTCTCTGCTGTGCGCACACCTCTCTTAAATCAGCTAGTGTACACTAATCCAGAGGAAGTGCAGAAAATTCTAAAGACTTCATACAAAAATAAGCTATGAAATGCTTTAATCTTTACAGTAAGATACAATGTTTAAACTTTTTGATGCACATTTTTATTAGCACACCACTCAGTATACTCCTGGAAAAGTCTTAGCTGTGGTGTCACTATAATCAACAGCAACTTGTATACTCCTGCAGCAAAGTATGAGCCAAGACCTTTGATTAGCATGGAGTGTCGAACGACTGTTACTGACTGTAAAAGCAACCAACTTTGTCAAAGCAACATTTAAAATAGTTTTCCTAGTCTAACCACCAAATCTAAGAAAGCAAGTTTTAAAAGAGTGATCTTTACAGCTGAAAACAGACAGATGGTAGTAAAGAATCTGGGACACTCTCTTCAGAGATGTTTCACCAGCTTCAGAAAGGACACCTATAGAACACATTTATCTGTGTGCTGGCATTTAACAATTATGCAAAGGAATTTGAAAGCCTGCTTCCATCCCTACATGATTTTATCCCATATTTAAGCATGTGATTGTATCAGCATCAATTTTAACTGAAATCTGCATTGCTACATGGAGCCAAAGGATCCTAAAGTACACTGCTTGAAGTGCACTGTGACCATAGCATGAAATTGAGGAGGTTAAATCATTCTTAACTCATTCACACTTCAAAGAAAAAAAAGAGATCACAAAGTCCTATTGCCTTGTGCTTCTACTATGTTACAAATATTCTCAGTGGGCTATTTTTAACCCCACAAAACACTGGTGAAATAACTAACAGAATCCACACATGCCTCCACACTTGTTTATCTGTTCAGAGCCTCCTGCTCTCACATCTTCCCTGGTTTGCTCACGTATGCGCTCACAGACGAGAAGGTATTGTTGCAGAAGCAACCAAGACTTCATTCTACTTGACATGGGGAGAGATCTTCATAGTTGACCCTGACCATGTGCACATATATACAGATAAACTCATTCTCTAATTTTCTTTAGTTCCTATCAAGGTCAAAATCTTAGTAAAGTCAATTAAAGTATCTAAGTAAGGACTGAATACATAAACTGCCTTAAGAGCACAAAGGTTTGTCCTCATATTTGTCTCTCTCTTTTAATGCTTGTAACAAAACCTGAGCAGACTGTAACAAAAATTGATTTCTTCAGCTGCAGTTATAGATCTAAAGGTCAGAACTAGGTACTCTTTACACTTAAAACTGTTTCCTCTTCTCCTGGTTGTAGATGCTGGGTCATTAAGGTGATGAAAATGAGAATTTCTAAGGCAAAACAAACCAGCTTATGTTTTATTCATCCCTATTGTTTAAAGTAAACGTACCTTTTAAAAAAACAAATACCACTGAAGAATATATCTCACAACTCTACAACCAGTTAAGAATTCACCTTAACCTTTCAAGTAAGAGTTGAGTTTTCACCTAAGCCAACATCCTTGCTTTGACTCACAGACAACCAACACAATTGAGAAAGTTTTTTAAAAAATGGCATATTTGTCTAAAATCCCTAATGGATCTCAAACTACCATTGCCATGGTAACCTGTGAATAACTTTATCCTTGCTTTTGCCAATTATGCAATTTTCTGGCTCTTGATACCCAACACATTCTTTATGCCATAATAATTATAGGGTTTGGGGGTGGGGAAACTGTATCAATCTTATCCAACACATACCCTCTTGCTCAGTCCTGGTCATTTCTTCTAGTTTCTTTTGCTTCAGTGTGTCCACCACATCTGCAAGGCTTCCTTTGCGGCGTTCTGGTGTTCCAAAAGTAACACTGGTCATTAGCTCACTGCGGTCACGACCTCCTTCGTCGGGCTTGTTTGGTGAGGTAGAGGTATTTCGGAAGGAATATAGGGAACATAACTTATTACTCTCTGATTCCTGCAAAGAAACAATATAGTGTGAAAACATAGGCTATTCTCTTACATCTCAAAAAGGTCAAAGTTTAAAGCATTATTTATTAGTCTGTAATACCAATGAGCCTACATGTATCCTCCAGTTTCTAAAATGAGCATTATGATCTGAATCTCAGTTTCAGTGCTTGACAGGGGCTCTTTTTTCCCTAAGGCCAGTCCTCTCCATGCTTCTAAAGATCATACTTCATGCCTGAGATACTCCTCATCAAGGATTTTCCTTGTCAGAAACAACCCACTTTCAACACTGTTTCCAATGACTGTGTTAAGCTTTTACAATTTTCTTTAGTGCCTTATTAAGGGCAATACATGTAGCACTAAGAGAGGAAATCCAGGCAAGAACAAATTATTCCTGGATAGATCCTGAGCTAATGGAAAACAACATGACTTTAAAACTAGAAGGAGTTAGGCCAATAATGAGAGAGGAGCAAGGAAGCTACTTCACAGTTGAACAAGGCTCATGGTATGTATCTACCCATGGTCATTCACTGCTCTCTAAATTAAAACTTTTTCTTAAAGAAAAAAGGTTATAATGCTTCTAATATACAGAAGGAGATGTTAGTTTCCAGGCTAATATTGACAAGAATGAGCACGGAAATTAGTTTATGGCAGAACAAGTCATGTATACTGATACATAAGTATTGAGACTACATGTATCAGAGAAGGTGTTATACAGTCAAAAACACAAAGAGGAGTTAAAAGGGTTCATTTACCTTGTCAACAGATAATGCATAGTGTTTGAGCAATAAGGTAAAAAAAAAGGAATCAAAAAGCAATGGATAATGCCAATTCTCCTCAGTTTTGAGGTATCACCCAACAGTCAAGCCCTTCATGAACTTCTCTGGCTCAGACTCCTCATTCTCCCAACCACAGTTGCAACATCTCTGCTTTAACTCTTTCAGCTAAACAGAGCGCAAATTCTTCAATTTGCCCTGAAAAAATCAGCCATGGAAATTTCTCTCACACTTCCCTTTCCAAAATTATTATTCTATTTTAATTTTTAATAACACCAGGCTAGGAAAGCTAAAAATTGGGGGTAAAAAATGCCGAGGGTTTTTTGTTTATGGTGTTCCTAGAAACATGCAGATAAGGCTAACACCAGAGGCAATGTAGGCCCACTGATCAATGAGGTGGGTGCTCTGGTGACAGAGGACACAGAGAAGGCAGAGTTACTGAATGCCTTCTTTGTCTCTGTCTATACCGCCGGAGGCTGTCCTGAGAAGCCCCATACCCCTGTAGCCCCGGAGAAAGTCAG
>VZTO01019345.1:4475-17431 GCA_013400615.1 Syrrhaptes paradoxus | reverse complement strand
TGGGACGGGAGGAGCGGCGGGGAAATGGGTTGAAGGAGGTGGGGGAAATGGAGGATTTGTGCTGGGATCGTGTGGGAGCGGGATGAGGAGGCTGCTGCTGGGGAGCGGTGACGGATGTTATTTCAGGGGCTGAAGTAAACAATTAAGAGGGAATTTTTCTTTAGGCAGAGAGAATGGAGTTAAACGCCGCGAACGGAGGCAGCTGCTTGTGCTGCCTGGTGTACAGGGGACTCTGGCGGTGACAATTCTCCTAAGGGAGAGAGAATGAATTTTAATGAAATCTTGAAAGACTTTAAATTTTCATGTTAACTTCAATTATTCAGGACAGTCGAAAACCAACTTGAAAGCTTCATAACAGGAAAGGAAGAGAAGAGGCCAGTTTGATTTTTTTTTTTTTTTTAAATTAATCAATTTGCATTTTGTTCCACTGCAGTGGAACATGGACATTTTAAAGGCAGGGCTGGTGGTTATTACATCTGACAGCAATGCAGAGGAGGAAGGATGTCAGGAGATGACTTGGGTACCACCTGGGGCTTGGCGGAGGTACCAACGGAGCCCAGTGGGGCAGGAGGATGTGGGACAGGGTCCATACTGGGCAGCTAATGGGGTTGCATCCCCGCTGCCTGCCCTACAAAGAGCAGGGATGAGCCACTCCATGGCTTGTTCCGAGCGCGATGCCGGCCCGTGGCTCCATCCCTGCTGACCCTTCCGCAAAGAGCAGCAGCCAAGCCGGGGTTGCCTCTGTATTTTTTCCATCCCGTGGCACTCCCAGCAGCTGATGCTGAGCCTGTGGAAGTGGCTGCAATGGGACAATTGTGTGGTTTCATCGCCTCCCAGCTATGTGCAGGGTGTGAGAGCATCAGAGCCGTGTCCCTGCTCTGGGGTGGCTCTGGTCTGCCGCTGCCGGGGCTTGGGGACCACTGGGGCATCCCTGGATCCCGCAGGGTGGGACCTCTCCAGGGACTTGTGGAGGGAGCAAAGAGCACCTCTTGTTATCCCGCCCGCGGTGTGGGTGTTTGGAGTGCCAGGCTGCGGAGAAGGAGATCCCCTGGGACTGTGCACTCAGGCTTGACAGCAGCAAGCATGAATAAACGATCGGCAAAACAGCCGGCTGCATCCGGAACCCGCTCCGCTGCGGGGTGGGGAGAGCTCTGCTGCAGCGGGGATCCCTCTTGGTCATGCTCCGATGGGTCCTGCTGACATGCAGCTTGCTTTTGGTGGGGACCGCGCTCTGCTGTGACCCCCCCCATCCTCCTTCAAGGGGCCCCAGCTTTCAGAGCATCCTCAATTCCCACCTATCTCAGCATCCCGATGCGCTGCAGCGTGGCTCTCCCAGCTCTTGCAGGGGGGTTGCTGAGCATCTCCCCATCCCTAGGGTTTTGCTGCCGGTTGCACAGCTCGCTTCTGTGAACGAGGCGCTTGCTCCTGGGGTCTTTGTCGCTCTCCTCTCGCTAAGCCCAGGGCATCTGTCTGCATTTCTGTTCCGGATCCCCAGCAGGCTGATGCCTCCCTTTGAGGGTGCCCCACGGGTGCAGAGGGGCTCCGTAGCACAAACACGTCTTTTATTCCCCGCTGCTGAGAGCTGCCAGCCCTGGCTCTCTTCCCAGAAAGCAGCGCTGGTTTCGAACATAAGCAGCTATTGTCTTAGCCCCGGAGACTGCGATCGGAGCTCTGCTGGCGGTGGGGAGTGGGGGAGAAGGGGATGCAGCACGCTAAAGGGACTTGAGAAAGGAGCCCGAGGAATACGGGAGATTTGCAGGCTCTCGATTGTGTTCTCACCAAAAGTAACGTGGGTCTCTGCTCCTCCTGTGACATCGGAATCGCTCTTCCAGCCTGTCCCTGGGGGTGGCTCTTGCAGTTGATGTCTAGCAAGGACTGGCTGCTTTGGCTTGCAGGGGCTGGAAATGGGGGGAAGAGTGGCCCTATAGTGGGGGTCTCCTCCTGCGAGGATGCTCCAGCTGGGACTGGGGTCCCTCACTGGTTGTAGGGACTGGCCTTTGGGACAGGGGAATTGCTTAGGGCACAGACTCGCCCATCTCTGGGGAGGTGACAAAGTGCCTCGATGCTGCTGAGCATCCTGCTGAGCATCCTTCAGCTTCCCATCCTCCTGGCTCGTGCCCCGTGCTGAGGGATGCTGAGGGGTGGTTCTGGTGAGGGCTTAGGGCACGAGGTGCTGCTTCATGGGGTTTTTGGTCTCGGGAGGATAACCAGGGGTCCCTGGAACGGGGGATGCAGGATGTTGGGGGTGAGGACGGCAGGATGGGCAGCGGCTGCTCGACCACTGCCCGCTGCGTGGGGTGGGATCGAAGCTGGAGCTGTGTGGGGTGCAGGAAGGCAGGATGATGGAGGTAGTTGGCTATAAATCAGAGCTTCTGCCTGTGCTTTTATGGGAAAAAGTTGGAATTAGACACAAGAACAGAGGGAAGATGTAGTAGGATGGATAGGTTGTCCCCTGATCAGGGAAATTTGTGCAGCATGGAGAAAAGAACGGCTCGTGGTGGCACAGGGACACGGAGGGGCCAAGGGCTGAGCAGGGGGGTCTGGGGTCTCATCCAGCCCCTGACCCTGCTCCCAGCTCCCCTGCCTTGCTTTGGGTCTCCCTCCCAGGGAACACAGACAGCCCTACAGCTCTGTGCCAGGACCTGACTGACCTGTTTGTGTGTGTGCCGTTGGCTTTGATTTGTGCTGGGTTCAGCCCTGTAATCCAGGGAAAACACTCCACGGGTGGAATTACAAGCGGGGATGGGTGAGGAAAGCCCGGGGTCCCTGCCAGACCCTCTCATCAGAGTCGTGGGGAAGGCGATGGGGAAGGAGACACGTTCCCAGCGTGTCTCGTGCCTGTTTTCCACCTTATGGAGGAGGGAGGGTGCAGGGGAGCTAATCACGAGGCGATTTCACGAATCATTTGGCCGTGATGAGCCGCGCTGGAGAAGGAGGGTTGGGGATGGCTGAGTTTTTTCAGCNTTTTTTTTTTTTTTTTTTCCTCCTCCCCATCCTGGTACCCAACCCACGGCAGCTTCTTAAAAATGTGTTTGGTGGTGGCACAGAGGGGAAACCTCAAATCCTTGCAAAGCAATTACCGCTAATGAGACACTTCCTCCACATCTGGTTTCCATTCTGGCTGTGTTTCGAGGACGGTTCTGCAGAGCTTGGGAAGGGAGGAAGGTGGGGAAAATCCCTGCCTCCCCTCCTCCCCCCAGCAGCACCCTCCTCCCCAGGTGGCACTGGGGTGGCTCGTTAGCTCCTGCCTCATTTGCCAAACTTAAAGAATTAACGCACGAAAATTGCATTTCTCCAGGGAGGTTGATTTTCAGCAGCAGCGATGGTTGGATGCTGATCGCACGCCAATTGATTGATATGTTTTTGAGAGCGAGCGTAATGTGTTTAATTAGTGTGTAATTTACAAGAGTGGGGACGGCTGGATGCCCCAGACTTAAAGAAAAATTCTGAATTAAGTACCAACTGCAAAGAAAATGGAGACATTTTATTTTTTTCTTTTTTTTTTTTGCGTGTGATTGCTGGGGTTTCATTTTCTTTGTGTAGGGATGTAATATTAAATTGTTGGAAACTGTCTCTGGTTATTCTGATTTTCTCGGTCGCTGGAGCTCTCAGCCTGCCCCGCTGCCGGGTCCCTGCGTGTCCCTGGCTGTCAGTGGGACCCTGGTTCCCAGTCCATGAGCTCCTCCAGAGATCCCACACTGGCTTTAACGGGAATTAGATAATCCCAACCCCTGGGGCTCCAGCCCCGGTGTCTGACCCTGCAGATGGGGGCTTTGTTTGAATGGGATTTGTGGGGACCCTGGGCCCCCCCGGCTGCTGGTTTTGGCAGGCGAGTGCTTCGTTATCTCGGTGCAGAGGCTGGCCTTGGAGCAGGATGCAGGGAAACAGTAGGGAGGGTCCCGGAGAGAGGGATTTCAGGAAGTCTGGGTTGCTTTTGTGCGCCGAGCAGCGGGAAGGTGGCGTGGGAACCCCTTGGTTTGTTTCCTTGGGAATGAGACAGTCCAACCTGCATCTCGCTGGAAGGCTTATCGGGGATGTTAGTGCCAGGGCAAAGAAAACACGGTGCTGTCGGGTTCCTGGGATCCATCAGGGATCCCTCCTGGCCCCTCGGAGGCGGTCCAGCTTCCCCCCATGAGGGGGATGGAGAGAAGGGGATGCAGGTGGGCAGTATCCCCCCCATGCCCTTCACTGGTCCGCGGTGGGTTCCTGCTTTGAAGGCAGGCTGGCAGAGGAACGGTTCCTCTCCCCTGTGCAGTGCCTGTGTTTGGTTAGCGGTTGTTTTTCTGCATGGCCAGCTTGCAGGGACTCCTCTCCAGGGTGGGATCTCCAAGCGGGGTGTTGCCTTGCTGGGTTCTTCCAACTCATGCTCTGGGATGTGTTGGTTTTGTGTCTCAGGAACAGAGCTGGGAGGCAGGAGATGGTTCTGGCTTTGCAAACAGCTGCATTGGGTGACTTGTCCAAGTCCCACGTGGTTTCTCAGAAGTACCACTTCTCATGACGCAGCGGCTGGAGTCAGTCAAAAAGCAGGGATGGGGTGCTCTGGTGTAGGTTTGTCTTGTTCCAGCCATCGCTGCGTGCCTGCCCGGCATTCCCCACGGCACAAGCACTGGCTTCCTGCTCTGCATCGCTTCTCTGCACAGCTCGGGTGCATTCCCCTGCTCCCAGTGTGCTTCTGTCCCGGAAAACTTTCTGCAGTCAAGTGCCTGACCTTGGAACAGAGCCTCCCGCTCTCTTTTCTTTTTTTGTGTTTAATTTAATATATAGTAAAATAAACTCATTTTCCCCTTCTTGATGCTAACAGCTGCTTCATTGAGCCCCAGCACGATGAAGGGGAAAAATCAAAGCGCAGCGAAATTTGCTGGAGTTGAAAGGCAGGTCAGGCTCCGGGGTTACTCATCTCAATTGCACTTTTGTTCTAAAAAATGAGAGGGAGAATGTGTGCACCCTGCCGCCATCTCCCCAGCCTGGGCAGGGGGGGTGTGGGAAGGTGCTGGGCTGCCGGGGCCGCATCCGGTGCCGCTGGAGCAGCGCTGCGTGGGTGGGTGGGTTGCTGAGCAGAAGAGCGGTTGGGCTCGGAGACTTCTGTGAGTCACAAGTGACTTCTGGCTCTACGGGGTCAAGTGTTCGTTCTTGCTGTGGCAACGGGTGCGTCTCAAGTCCCTTAACCCTTCTGGGATTCTGTTCTCCAGCCTCACAGTGATGCTTTTCTCCGCCCCATCCCGTTTGTTCCTCCCCATTTCTTCGCAGCCCGGGGCAGCTGGGTGGGATTTGGGCTTGGAGCAGCACTCGTGTCTCTTGTCCTGGTGCTATGAAGCTGCAATTCCCATTTCCCGAGCGGTGCCGCGCTGGTTGGCAGCTCCACGGGGGTCTTGGCCGGGCAACTTCATCTTCTCTTTATTTCTGCCTCCTGCTGTTACCCAGCACCAAGCCCTGGCTGGACCTGGGGGTCTCCACACCCCCGTGGGACCTACCTGCAGGGGTACCGTAAAGAAAAGGCGCTGCTTTGGGAATGCAGTGCTTGTGCACGTGGGAAATGGTCTTTGCATCCAGTTTACCCTCTGTTCTGTGTGATGGACCTCTGCCACCGGTTCGCACTCAGTGGCCTCGGGCATGTCACTTGTTCTTGATGCGTTAGGCACAAGTTATTCCTTGTCAAGGAATGGTGATGGAGTCAAATTCCCCGGAAAATGGTGGGCAGACAGCTTCCCTCTGGCCATGCTGTCCTGGGACCCAGACAAAAGGATGCGATGGAGATGGCACAATCCATATAATTTTAATTTAGAGGCATCGAGCAAAGGCAGGGAGGGATGCTGCAGTCCTGCAGCCAGATGCTCGCATTTTATCTGCACCAGTGCTGGCCGTGGGGTCTTGGCTTTCCTTTCTGTTTTTCTTCCTCTTTTTATAAATTAAAAATCCCAAAATAACTGTGCTGCTCTGGGATATTTTTAAGCTGTTTTTTCCCTTCTTCCTTTCTTCCCTACATCTCCCGACAGCTCAGAGCCGAGAGGGCTCCCGGTTGCCAATGGAGAAGGCAGCACGTCACTTCCTTGGCATGGGGCCGGCTCCAGCCCTCAATGCTCACTTTGTTTTTTCCCCGAATAGTCTCAGGGAGCTGTCAGGACTCTTCACAGTGTCACATTACCCGTGTCCCGCAGCCCATTGTGGGAGCTGCATGCAGAGCACAGGGGGGGCTCGGTGCCCCCCAGCCCGGGTACCAGGGCAGGGGGTGATGCTCTCTGCTCCAGCTGCATCCTCGCCTTCCTCCTCCTCCCGTTTCCTCTGCTGTGTGGCCCAGCGTGTTCCCATTCCCTGGGACGTCGCCCACCTCCCTCCCCTGCATCCTACCCGTCTGGCCATGCCTCCCCTGGGACTCGTGTCTGTCCGGCAGCCTGTGAGAGTCCAGCCTCGAAAAAAAAACAAACAACAAGAAGCATCATGTACTCCAAACTCCACCTTGTGCGCACCCTGCGAGGAGGCAGAGTGGTCTCGGGGGGGATAGGAAAGAGGGGCTGAGAGCTGTATTTCACCCTAGGAGATACCCATGGTGTGGTGGGACACAGGACAGCTCCTGTTTCCGCAGGCAGCTCTGACGGTTACAGCACTCCTGTGCTGCTGTGATTGCTTGCAGATAAGTCAGTTGTGCTCGGTAACAACTATTAAAGTGCTCAGCTGTTTAGGTGTTAACCTCCTCTTTCATCCTGTCTGTTGGGAACCTCGTTTCATCTTCTGCTCGGGTTTCCTGGACTTCAGGAGTAGCTCTGGCCCAGGTGATGCGTTCGGATGGCAGGTCCCAGGCTGCGATGGGGAAGGATGTGGCCCTTGGAGCTGAATGGGAAACAGCTCACCCTGGGTAGCCTGTACGGGGCGGCTGGTGTGGCTGAGGGTTGCTCCAGGCTGAGCTCCTGAAAATCTCCAAATTTTCGGTTTGGTTTCAGAAAATTGACAAAACATGAAGTTTAACAGGTCGTGCACGTTGGCTTCTGAGACTTTGGCTGCACTTGTGATGTTCTCCAGGACCCCTTTTAGCCATCCTTGTAAGGGAAGAGCAGGCTTCTCCGCGGATCAAATCAGCCGTGGTATCTAATCCAGCAGCTTGTGTTGCGCTGATCTCGGTGGTCAGCTCGGAGATGTTCCCGGTGGGGTTTTTGTTGTAGTTTGCACATACAGAGAGTTCTGTTCCTGGGGTGCTGTGCTTCTCCCTTGGTTTGCTGTGCGTGATTCGGGCTGTTGCAATGTGCAACATCACCAGCGACATCAGGATCCTGCAGTTTTCTGACTCTCTGCAGGTTTGGGAGCCCACCGTGCCATGAAAACATGTTTAAGGGAGTGGGTTTGGAAGGTCAACAACCCAGCTGCTATTTTCTGGGCTGATCTGGGAGCCAGTGCCCGGTGCTGCCTGGAAAGGGGCTGGAGGGAAGCTGCCCCGGGTGGTGTCGATCGTGGAGCGTTGGAGAAGGGGGCTTGGGGGAGGGCAGGAAGGCTCTGGGTCAGCTGTCTGTTTTCTTGTTTCTAACTGTTTTGTTCTCTCCTTTTTTCTCTTCCCCTTCCCATGCTTTCTAAAGAACATAGGAAGCTTCTTGCTGGTAAGTGGTGGTGTGTCATGCCAAAAAAAACCAACCAAAAAACCATTTTTTCCATCCACCATCACTGGCTAGTCCTTGTCATTCTTCCATCACCCAGGACGTGCTGGAGCAATAGCAACCTTCTGGAGGTGACATGCCCGTCCCCGTGGCCTCTTGGCTGCGGAGCGTTCGCTCGCCTCGAAGGCAGCTATTGCTTTTAGATCACAGTTTGAAAAACAATTTTCCCCTCTGTCTCCACGTTGCCCAGCTGGACGCTGTCCTGGGCTCCGCTGGATTGCTGCTGTCCTGGTGCAGAGCAAGCGGAGCTGAGCCTCAGGGGCACAAAACTGTGATCTAAGGACCCCCCCTCGCCTAGAGCTTCTCATCTCCACCTCCATCCTCAGCCTCTCGCCTTCACCAACGTCCTGGGGAGGGTGGGGGAGAGCACGGTCCCAGTCCGTACTGGAGGTGAAGGGAGGGGTTTGCCTGATGGGCTGGGGGGGTTTGTGGGATGTGCTGCACTTGGTGTCATTAATGCCTGGGGACAGGCTGTGTGTGCCCCCTGCCCTGGCTGGGGATCTCCAGCTGTGGGGTGAATGTGCCGCAGACAATTCTTCTGGGCATCTTTTGGGTGTCGTGGACCTGTCGGAGCAGGGCCACGGGAGACCGTGGAGGTGGTCAGGGGCTGGAGCAGCTCCCGTGTGAGGACAGGCTGAGAGAGTTGGGGGTGTGCAGCCTGGAGAAGGCTCCGGGGAGACCTTCCAGCACCTTCCAGGGCTGAAAGGGGGCTACAGGAGAGATGGGGGGGCTCTGGATCAGGGGGTGCAGGGACAGGATGAGGGGGAACGGTTTGAAGCTGAAAGAGGGGAGATTGAGATGAGATCTTGGGATGAAATGTTTCCCTGTGCGGGGGGTGAGGCAGTGGCCCAGGGTGCCCAGAGAAGCTGTGGATGCCCCATCCCTGGAGGGGTTCAAGGCCAGGCTGGATGAGGCTTTGGGCAACCTGGGCTAGTGGGAGGTGTCCCTGCCCATGGCAGGGGGTGGCACGGGATGGGTTTTAAGATCCCTTCCAACCCAAACCATCCTGTGATCTTTCCAGCAAAAACAAGTGCAGCATGGGCATGGGTTGAAGCCCCTAAGGTCCTGTCCCTGCTCCTCTGGTCCCCTCGCCTGCCCTGCACCCTGTCAGCCGTGGCTCAGCTCTTCCCCAGCTGCCATCTCCATGGCCAGTTGTTTTACACAGCGAGTCCCGGTCATTAAAACCAACCCTGTGCGTGCTGATGAGAGCAGGCGAGGGCAGGGTGTGCGGCACGCACGGCTGCGGGCTGGCTGGCTGCCCGATTCCCTCTGCTCCGTGTGCTGGGAATCCCGGCATCCCGGGAGCCTCGTGGCCAGCTCCTTTGTTTGGTGGCTGTGGGTACGGAGCGTATGGAAGGAAGGCGTTTGGCATGCGGTTGGGGCTGGCAGTGCGTCTCATCTGCATGCACAAGCCTTTGTGAGCATCCACCGGCTGCATGGATGGACCGGGCAGGAGGATGGAGCGAGCACTGTGCCACCCTGTCCCGCTGTCCCTCGCCAGCATGCCTGGGCAAAAGGTCCCTGGTCCATGTTTGCCATGGAGGGGCAGCTGTCCCCTGCCTGTATGGACAGGTCTGGGTACAGAGGTGTCAAAATGCTGCTCTGCACCGGCTTTGACTCTGGGGCTGCTCCTCTGTGCTCGTCTTGAGAGCTTGAGGTTCCCTGCTGTGGAGTGGGTGAGCAGCTGGGTTTTTGGTGTGAGGTGGGATGGGATGGAGCTGTGACAGCTCAGCTGGCTCCGGGCATTGCAGCTGGCTGTGTCAAACCCCACCGAACCCAGGAGAAGGGAGTTACGGCAGGAACAGAGCAGCTGTGGCTGTGCAATGCTGTTGCTGCTGTGTTTCCTCCCTGGTTTGTGCCCCTCGTGCTGTATCTATAATGTATGGACTGTGTTGTGCAGAGCGGCAGGGGCAGGCTCAGGGTTTGCTTGGAAACGTGCCCTTACTGCAAAGGCACTGCAGAGGGAACGGAGAGACATAAAAGTTTTATTAAAAGCTGCCTGCTCCTGGCCCGGCCTCTCTGGGTGCAGGAGGAGCGAGCAGAGAAGTTTTCCAAGCCGACAGCATCCTCTGCCGGCTGACGCTTCCCTGAGATGCAGAAACCGAGTCGTGAGCGTTCTGCTCTCCTCCTGGGTCCTGTCTGGATGCTGCTCACTGCTGGCAATGCTGGCACCAACATCTTCCTTTCAGCGGTCTGCACTGGGTTTGTCCCAGCAGGGCGCTGGGCTGTGTGTCCCCCCCTGTGCCGCGGGAGGGGATGATGCTGCCGGCTCTCGCCCTGCTGCCGCGTCTGGCTCTGCGCGGTCCCAGGAGGCTCGTCTCGCACCGCGCCGCGGCTCTTGTGGTTTGTTCTGTTGTATGGGAAGCGGTTCACGGAGCTCTGCTGTGCCAGACGGCTTGGACCGCGGCCGGGCACTGGTGCTGGTGTCTGTGGAGGGTGCTGGATGCGGCCACGACCCAGCGCCCATCTCGGAGCCGCTCTGTGGGAGCTTGTGAGAGGCTGGTTTGGATTTGTGCTGAGAAGCTGATCACGTACTGATGATTATAGCTGCTGCTGGGACAGTCAAGGGCTTTTCAGCTTCTCTGCTGATCTCTAAGGTCCCTTCCAACCCAAACCCTTCTGTGATTGTCGGGAAGCACTCCGGTGACAGCGGCTTTCTCGGTGGGAGGGTATCCAGAGTGCCAGGGATGCACGCTCATTTTAGCCCGCTGGGTGTTTGCTCCAGCGATGTGTTGTAGATTTGTTCCATCATTTGTTTTCTCCTGTTTTTTCCTGCCTGCTCGTCCCCCATGTTATTACATCCCTACACCAGCAGATCCTCACGCCCCCTTCCAGATGAGCAAGTTTCCGTGCTCGCAAAGCAACTGGTGTGTGCTTGGAAGGGGGTTGGCAGAAATGATACCTTACAGCTCATCCAACTCAAATCAGCTCATCCAGAGGCCGAAGACTTGGACGAGTCACTCTCAGCAGTCAGGCAAGGCTCTTCCTCATCGCCCTCCTGGTGCTCTAACATCATCCCCTGCACACCAGCCAGTGGAGAAGCCGTATCAGGGCTCTCAGCCGGGATTTCTTTCATCGTGAAGGGATGGTGAGAGCGGCAGGTGGCACTGTCAGCCTGCTGCACGATCCCAGCCTGGCTCCGGGAGCACCTCCAGCCTGTGCAGCAGCAGCGCTGGGGCTGCAGGGCTGCGCACACCCCTCCCAGGACACCCCTTGGGGATGGGGGGAGCACAGGGGGACAGGCTGGGGGGGCTTTTTTCCCAACATCGCCCTGGCTTGCCTCTCTGCAGCCCCAGTGCTGTTCTCAGCATCGCTCCTGGATGGCAGCCCTGCGGCGGTGGCTGTCCCGGCAGCACAGTGAGCTGGGAGCCCCTCGGGTGGACCAGCGGGGAGCTGTGTGGCTTGGTGCTGAGATGCATCACCTCCCTCCCTGGGGTTGCTTTTGCTTCACTGTGTGGCTGCTTTTCAGCAGCAATCCTGCCCTTTTAGATCACAGAAGGGTTTGGGTTGGAAGGGACCTTCTAGTCCCACCCCCCTGCCGTGGGTAGGACCACCTCCCACTAGCCCAGGTTGCCCAAAGCCTCATCCAGCCTGGCCTTGAACCCCTCCAGGGACGGGGCATCCCCATCCTGGCAGGGCTGTTCATTAGGAGTGGTGTGAATTAACACCCTGTCCCACTCCCAGCACACACGCCAGCCTAGCCTGAGGCTGGCCACCCCAGCCCCAGCTCCCGTCTCCCATTGATAGGGTTTCAAAGCTCTTTATTTCCAAGCGCTGCTCAGCAGGAGTCAAGCTGGGTCCTGCCAAGTGTTAAATGAAATAATTAAAATCCCCGCTTTCTCCCCCTCCCGCTCCTTTCTCTGTAATGCTGGTAATTAGCCTGTAAAACTGCAGGAGGGGATGGGGAAGGGAGAACGTGCAAACGCCTTCTGCAGGCTGCCTCCTCCTCCTCCTCCCCAGAGGAAGCAGAAAATGGCTCTCTAGGCATTGGGTGCTGTCAGATAAATCCCAATTAGCTCCCTGCCAAACAGGATTAGCGAGAAAGGAGGTAGGTGGGGAATCAGCCTGGCAACAGCAGGAGCTGGGGGCTTCTGCGAGGTCTCCAGCTCGGTGGGGAGGGAGATTGACAGCTGTCAGTCACATCCCAAAGCAGCGCTGATTTGTGGTGTCGTAGGCATCTGATAGGCAGAAATGGGGAGGTGAAGGGAATGAAACTGGTGTCTGCTGCTGGTGTTACCAGTTCCCACCAAGTAACTGGTGGCTGGAGGGTGTGGGGTCCCACGAGGTGCCTATGAGCCCCCCAGTCTGAGGGCAGGGGTGCAGGGGTGCAGGGCAGGGATGCAGGGGGTGGATTCAGGGATGCACGGCAGGGATGCAGGGATGCTGGGCAGGGATGCAGGGCAGTGCACGTGTGTCCTGCTCCCAGCACTGATGTGCCAAGGCTCCAGGAGGGAGTACGAGTCTCCTTCCAGCTCCGTGCTTCCAAAGTAAGAGGATAAAACTCCCATCCTGCCACGCTGAGCACAGCCACCTGCACCCAGCCCGGCCCCTTCTGCCCGTCTGCGGCATGCTGGCAGCAGCTGTGACATCCTCACTGTGCGAGCCCAGAATAAACCCGTTAATGGCATCAGGCTTGAAACTGGCTGGTGACCACGCAGCGGCCTTAATGCATCGAACGCTTTCATTTAGAAAACTGGGCAGGGGGGAATACGGATGAGCTCAGAGAGGATGTTTTCTTGCCTGTAGTGGAGGAATTGCAGCTGTGTCTGAGGGTGGTAAATCTGCCCGCTGTCCTCTGTTCCTCCCTCTCCTTTCCTGGGAGATGGGGTGACTTTCTGCCTCTCGCACCCTGCTGGGGCTGGCCCTCCTCCCAACACCTGCAGCTGGAGCTAGACTGGTTCCAGTCCCCAGGAGGAGGACAGGGAGAAATGCCATCAGCACAGGCACGTGGCATTGCTGAGAGCGGGGATGCTGAGCTGGGATGTCCCAGTGCCAGATGTAGAGATATCAGGGGGACCAAGCTGTCCCTGTGTCTCGGGTGTGTTTGGTTCAGTATTTTCCTGCCTGGTCCTTCGTGTGCTGGTGTCAGAAGTGTGAAGGGAAGGGCTGAGCGTGCGTGGTGGGCACAGTCAGCAGAGGGCTGTCCCTGCGTGCTGTAGCTGGTGCAAAAGGACGCGGGCATTTGTGAAGTGCTGGAGCTGTACAGGGTGTTTGCGTGCAGCCAGCACGGGGGGATAACAGCCAAAAAAATGACGATCCACATGGATGGAGCAGGCAAGTGTCACGTTTCCCCAGTTTAAATGGCTCTTCTGGTTA
>VZTO01019344.1:82198-106114 GCA_013400615.1 Syrrhaptes paradoxus | reverse complement strand
CCTTCCTGCCTTCCTGCCTTCTTCCCTCATGTCCGTATAGACTTTGGGTGTGGGAGATACCCCTAATCTAAGAAGCTGGAATACAATGTCAAGCTTAACAGTTAAATATCATCCATATTGTGCCTGAAACAGTGGAAAGGTAGAACATGAAATACAGTGTGCATTAAAAACAAAAGAGAATTGCTGCAAGTTCAATACAAGTGCAGGAAGATAATCGATCTGACTTTTTGACATATAATGTAAAAAAAATAGCATGGTTAATGACCCAATGCAGCTTTATTTTTTTTATCTTGCCCCCAAAATGACAATTCAGAATAACATCAGTGCTTTGATTTTTTTTTTGTTCGAAATATTGTATGTCAAGTTCTAACTCATTGTAAATTATATTCTTAAGCCATGACATTTCTCATTAAAACATTTTCACTACATATTGGCAGCAGGAATTCATACTACTGAAATTATACCAAGTTCTTGCAGACAGCTGCATGCCCATTAATCAGAAGAAGGTACTGCAATGGTTTATTTCTAAACTGTAAGAAAAAAACACTTGTACACACAAAGAAGTAGAGAAATAACATGCTTGTTTAAACCTCTTTTAGTAATTTCCCTAGAGATATATAGGTAAAGAAGAAGATAAGATACTCTTTCTGTCTGTGTGTCTGTCTGAAATAGACTTCTGAAAATTGCTAAACATAGGTTTCACTGCAGGCATGTATCTGTATACATACGCAACATTTAAAAATAAG
The DNA here is from genome assembly GCA_013400615.1 of Syrrhaptes paradoxus. NCBI lineage: Eukaryota > Metazoa > Chordata > Aves > Pterocliformes > Pteroclidae > Syrrhaptes > Syrrhaptes paradoxus. Next base: position 105,368 of record VZTO01019344.1, on the reverse strand, counting down.
GATCTTTGCTTTTGAAAATCTCCTGACTCTATAACTAAAATATGCCAAAATATAAAAAGAATTGGGTAGTACAAATTCTAGGCAGGCAGACCAATTAATAATTAATTAATTCTTTACTGTACAATACTATACTATACTGTCAAGCTTGAACACTCTGAAGATTAACTATAATCTCAAGTTCTTTCCTTTACCATAGTGGGATTTCTAAAGTTCTTGTGATGCATTTGAGCTGGGGTGTTGTTCTTTCCTCACACATGTTGATAATGCTTTTGCAAAGCTGTGAAGTTAGGGTACTGTAGTGTCAAGTGAACAATATAAATTTTTAGTTCAGGTTCTGCAAATTAGCTCAAAGAAATCACTCTGCCTCCTTAATGCTTGAAATTTCTCATCTGTAGAAGAACTCTAAAGAGACATGGTTCTTTCATTTATTACTTTGAGAACAAACTTTTTCTTCGTAATTTTTGAAAACTGGTATAAAATAGGTGACACCCCTTTTGCTCTCACTAACCCCTTTCAAATTACTGATGCCGAAATAAGGAAGGGAAGCAGGTGTAGGAGAAAGTTGAGCTATTTTACATTTATTAAGAATACTTATGAATCATTTTCACGTTGCCAGCTGGGGCCAGATTCCCATCATGGCTGCCCACATTGATAAGAAAAGTGAAAGATGTGGTGTTCACGACTTTAGAGATGATTTTGGTAAATGTGCTGACAAAATACTAGTTCAGCAAAATTTTATGAACTCAGTACTTTTACATAAAATTCTGTGAGCCATGTTATGAAACATATCAGACAATTTCTCTCTTAAAACTTTTAATCTTGCACATATGAAATTTTGTTTGTATTCATAAAGACTACACTAAACAAGTATAAAACATAATCTAATTAATTATGCTTCTCTTTTTGCCAGTTCTCTGGTTAGGTAAATGAGACTGAAACTTCAGTTTGTGCTTTCAAACTTTTTCAAATTCAGAATGAATTACCTTAGTTTAAAACTTATTTTACTGAGCATGATTATTTTATATCATGTTTCCTCCAGATTAAGAATATGCATTATCTGTTCCCATATTCTCACAGTTCAGTGGACTTTTAGGACTTTTAAAAGTGATAATACTTCATTTTGTGTTTGATTTCTTAGTAAAGCCTATGTTAATATCAATAGAAAGAATTCATTTTACAGACAGCTCTTTCACCTAATTTCCTTTTGTTTGAAGGAATTAAGTATCATTGAGTTTTGAGAGGAAACACAAAATTAGGACAAAGATTCAGAAATTACACGTTAAAAATACTTCAGAATTTTTAATTCCATTACCTTTATTTTATTTTGTAATCTTTCAGAATCATACACAATTTTGGAAAACTGCTGTTAACAGTCTACTGGGTTTCTCAGCTGCTACATGAATATTGTGCTTTTGTTCTGAAGAGATGCAAGTAGCATTGTTCAAAACAGAAGAAAATAGGCACAAAGATTTTACTTCCCATGGCAATTAACTTCACTTTGAACCATTCTGTAGTCCTTATTTTGTTTACTCTCCCATCATTAGTACTGTCTCTAACCTGTCATGTTAATGTAAGCATCACTAAGAAGAGTCCATTAGCTTGGTTATTCTCTTTAATGTCATTTTGCTCATTGAAAAATTGTTTCTTGAATTGAAGCAGAATTTAATTGAATCAGAAATCATCTGAAAGTTAGGCAATTTGATTTGTGAAAGATTAGGTTTGACAGTAAGGTATGTCTTTTCTGGATTAAAAGCACCTACCAGGGCAATTACTTTCAGTATTAAAACTGAAAGTCTACCTGTAAGCTAATTTTGACATTGCATAATTAATTTGTTGCTACGTTTGACAAAAACTTCTCTAGGTCTACTTCTTTTGTTACATTCTGGAAAGTTCTTCAGAGGAAACTTGTTTCTCTTTTAATAGGACAGAAGTCATGGAAATCAGTACTGTTATATCATAACTGAACTTGACTTTCTGCTTCCATGAGGTTGCAGGGAAAAGAAGGGATATTTGTTTATTATTATATAAATACAGAACCATATTTTTTTCAGAATGACACATTTTAATACCCCAATCCAAAATTACCTTTCTATTTTTGAGTCTTGTATCTTGTAGTGAAATTAAACATGATTCAAAGCCTGTGCTACAATTTTTATTCATTAACATTTGCTGTCTTTTCTCATCTCCTTCCCTTCATAAAATAATTAAATGTTTATAAATAGAAAGATTCTCAAGACATGTTACTTTCATAATATAAAATTCTTAGAAATGTCAAGAGAAGAAAAGTTCTGAATCTGTCTCAGGTTCAATGTTTATTACAAGGACTGAGTTTCAATTTGTCCCAATTTAGAGCAGCAAAGCATAAAAGTGTAGCTAGAAGGAGGCAAGGAACATATTCAAATCCCCCAGTAAACACAGACATGGTCATGAATTACACCTTATGAATGAATGAATGGTAAAGAGCCTCAGAACAGACTACAATTTTCCCCAGCCCTTTCAGAAGAAGTCCGTTTCTTAATCTGCTAATGAAAGATTTTCTGCAATATAGTATGGAAGATGATAATACTATTGCTATTGAATGCACCATCTGACATAAACATTTGTTTAAAATGCCAGTAGAGTGAAATAGACTATTTCTTTACCCTCCATAAAAATTACATGATGTTTTAATTAGGTAGATATACACATGAATGCCAGGAAAAAATTATATTTGATTCTATTAAAATTAATTTAGCACCATATAATTACCTCCACATCAAATAAGAATGGGCTATTAATTTGGATAAGAAGACATTTACATAATAGAATCCCTTCCCAAGAAAATAAAACACCATGAAAATGCTCAAGTGAGTTATATAAACTACATAGATATTAATGTAAAACTGATTAAATAGAAATTATCATAAGTCTGTTACATAATGCAAGCACTGTTACAGTATAAATAACTAAACTAATTAACAAAAATGGTTCGGCAACCAAGTATATATAAACTTATATACTTTACAACAAAGGCTCAGGATATCCAATGGAGAGAGAGGCAGCTGCCTAAATTAGATAGACTAGATCATCTCTGTTGGTACAGATTTTATTTCTCTTCACTGACTGGGTAGGAATTATAAATGTTTTATTTATGAAGAAAAAACTGATAATCCATGTGAATCAAATGAAATTTAGATGAAACAAATACCTGAATTATGCATACTAGCTCTCTTCAGTAGATCTGAGTACCTCGCTAGGTTAGGATTTATAAGACAAAATCAGAAAGCATTCCTGTTTAAGTGCCTGCTTTCCTATGAGGTGGAAAAAACAAAAACAAAAACCAAATTGAAGATAAAAGCCAAAACACAAAAGAGAAAGCCTACAGAAAATGTTTTGAGCTCTGAGTGATGCAGGCAAAGGTCAGTTGCAGCTCAGTTATCCCAATTCAAGTAGTTTCACCTAACATTGTTGGACACAATGAGATTCCTTAGGACAGTTATGACACTGCGACTGAAAAAATATTGTTTATCTCACTAGCACACCAAAAGATACACCATGTACACTACCAACACATACATGTACCTTAGTGACTCATTGCATCATAAAATGAATGCCTGTAAGAGTTAGAAAACTTACTGTCACTAGATGTTAATATTTTTTTTCTGCAGGTATCTTATTACATGAACTTTAATTTTTATTCCTTGACATTTCAAGAGAGGTAAAGCTCTGAATTTTATTAACTGAAGTGTAGAGTGTGAATTGATTTTTCTGTCTTCTTTTGAAGCTGAATTTCACAACAGTACTACTGTCTCAATAGAGAGGTTTCTTGACAATGGTGAATCTTTCATTTCAAAGACTCTTGTAAGAAAGGGTATAACAGCCAACAACAATGCCAGCTTGTAAAACTGTACATTATAACTCATATTTCTGTTTCATTCAGCAATTTTTCAGCACTTTATATCAGAGAATGGAAAATTAATTTTTGAAAAGTAGCTGATACTGAGTAATGTATGAAAATTCTGTCAAAATATAGGAAGTTTATAACATACTAATAGCTAATCTTTAAATAATTCAGTGACTAAAAAGATAACATGAAATATTATCACATTATTTCTACTATGAGGTAACTTTGAAAGCTGGTGTCAGAAAACAGATTTCGGTCTTTTGTTCTCAAAAGGCTCAATTACAAACACATCTGGGATTGTGTATAAAGTATTTGTTTGCTTGGTTTGTTTTGAAATGGTTGTGACATCTCACAGAGTGAAAAACTTGTAACAGAGAGCCCTGCCCTCACTAAGTCCTCCTATGTGGAATTATCCTATTCTGACTTCAGTTGTTCTGTCAAACTAATTGCAGATTGCACTTGAGAAATTGAAGGTGGCAGAATTGTCAGTGATTCAGTTCTAGATTCAGTCAACATCGAGATACTCCGTGATTCTATGATACTATGATTCTATATCTTGATGTGAATGAAAACCTAGCTGAGAAAACAGGCAAACTGTATTCAGGAATGCCCTGGTTANAAGGAGGAAGCACTTCTTTTCAGAACAACTCTGAAGTCTTTCTCTTTGGGAATCGTAGCTCACAAGAGAGCTAAAAATTTACTTCAAATACAATGACAGGGAAGTAGAATGACGTCTTCCAGTTATGTTGATTGGGTCAACATGGGTCAAAATGTATCACACAGTGGTCACTGCAGAGAAGGGAGAGCTACGAAAATAAAGTGCCCCATGTCCCATCCCTGGAGGTGTTCAAGACCACGTTGGATGAGGCTTTGAACAACCTGGTCTAGTGGAAGATGTCCCTGCCCACGGCAGGGGGGTTGGAACTAGATGATCTTTAAGGTTCCTCCCAACCCAAACCATTCTATGATTCTATGATTCTATGATTTTTGTTCATACTTGCAGTTTCATCACCAAATCTGTCCAAGGACATGTATCAGAACATGCACTATATGAAGTATGTGGGTACCAGGGATACTTGTTACCTCAAGTATCTGAGGTAGTATGTGAGTTTTGGTTAGCTTTATTGAGTGGTTAATGGACTTGTCTTGGGCAATTGACATAATTAGTAATTATCAAATTCTCCAGTCGTTTGCTCTCAGGTGAGTGACTGTAACTGAAACAGCAGGTATTGGAGATTTTTGCCTGTATTCAGTCAACAAAATGACATTTATAAACTTTTATAAGTAATCCTGTTGATTTTACCAAACTTCCTTGAATAAAAATAGGAATAAATAGACCAAGTGTTTGCAATTTTCACAGTAGAACTATTTTTTTATATATGTATTAACTCCAGTTCCTTGAAAATTAGTTAAATCCAACACAGTCAAGGTGTGGATCAGACCATATGTGAAAAATTATAATATAGATGTAAGTCTGTGGCCACTTGTATGTAACAGTTAGTATTAAATATTTTATTGCTAAACCACTAATCGTGATCCACTGAGCTCATGACAAGTCCATCACAGAACACTGTTCGAAAAATTTGTTTGTCAATAAATGTAAAATTGCAGCTAGAAGTTTTAGGTACTTAAAAGCAATGCACGTAGTTGTTGAAGAAATAGTCCATCTCTCTCTTCTCGCTGTGTGTAATAGTATATGTTTATTTTGATTTTATGAACAGTTAATTATGTATCTGAGAGAATAAAAAATACTCATTAAAAAACCCAACAACATGTAAAATCAGAAGCATACTCCCTAAAGAAAATTTATTTCTATTACTCACTTTGGTATTATATCTACTAAATATCCTGTTTTATTTATCTGAAAGTAAATGCACACATCTTATCCATTAAAAAAAAAGAAAAAAATGCAGATAAAACAGCTTCTGAAAAAAAAAGAAAACCAAAAAATAGCATAAATATGGCTTTTAAATCCTGTACATTATTCTTCAGTGGACTGCCTCTGAACTGTGCACTGTACTTTTTGTTTGTTTATTCAAAACAACTGGATTTTTGTAAGGGATGTTTGTTTTTGTTAGCAACTTTAAGATTAAATCCTTATACAATGTTAGTTTCTCACATAACATTTATGCTTATAAAAAAGTAAGGAAGAAGTTTATGTTTATGGCTTCAATCTTATTTCTTTGTAAGTATATATGTAAAGTTTGAATCACATGTCTGCATACTCTGAAATATTAACTTGTTATATCTAAGGCCCATAACATTCTTAATCCAGTTTCAGTGAGTTGAACTTCTATCTGACACTAAATTGCTTTATACTGAGAGAAATAAGCTAACGCTCCTTACTGTTTGCCCTGCTTCCTCAAGCGTCCTGAACAAAGCTCTTCTACACAACATCCTCAAACTAAGCCTTATTCCAGCTGGATGAGAAACACTTGGATGGGCTTTCAAACTCCTGACTGACAGCAGAATTTAGAGATACAGGAGATCTGCTGTGGTAAAAATAGCGTAACATGCTTTTCTTCCCCCGAAATGAGCAATTTTCCACATTGCAACTCTTCCCATTTCTGCTTCACCTGTGGCTTGGATTATTGTGGGAAACTTTAAAAGTAAATCAAAATCTTTAAAAAAAGATGTTACAGGTGGTTTCCTAATTGAGGGTGGATTAAGTCTCCTTGATTTGATGTGAGCAATAGCTCACAAACTGAAAGTGTGTCTGTTTATTCATGTAATTAATGGTAATGCAAATTGACTTTGAAGGTTGCAATTAATTAACAATCTGAGCTTTATTTGTTGAGATAGCTAAAAATTCAGATTTGCCCCTAGAAAGCATATGATTTATTCAGTTCTAAGAGAAAGTTAAAAATATTAGGAGCAAAAAAAAAAATTGCTTGAAAATATATTCAAGCAAAATATTGAATCATGACTGACAAATGTAATGATATCTGGCCCTGTAAACACTGGAGTTGAAAATGATACCTTTAGCATCTTTGCATTGGACCAGTTGTTAAAGTTACTTGAATGCAAAAGTGTTCTTTTGAGCCATTTCTAAGCCAAGCTGCTTCCAAACTTGTGGGCAAAACCAGACAGCCATTTAAACAAGTGTATGTAAAAGTGTTCTAGTAGTTACATCTTTCAGTGCTCTTTTACATTCACTTTTTTTCTTATCTGAGAGTAATAATATTTTTCATTTCCTGGCATCTTGTTCCTCCTTTTTTTGAAGTATATCATAAAGACGTCCTTCCAAAAAGACTACATTTCTTGCATTGAATCTTTTATGTGACATAAAATTGCAATTGCAGGATCATGTCTGATTAGCTAATGTGAAATCCCATGGAGCATAATAAGCATACAATGTAAGTAAAATTTTGATTTGTAATAAAGGTATTATAGTGAAGACTGGACTTTCAAAAATGAGATGTAAAAGTGCAGCTGTACGTGGCTGGCAGCAAAGTTCTAAATTACATATTGCAGTAATTCAGAAACTTCACTTTCTTACTTTGTTTCATATCACGTAAGTGGCTACATTAACCTCAGGTAGATCAATATATACATTCTTATTTCATAACCAGTAAAGTCTTCCTCAGGGGCATTGCAAAGAAAATATATAGAGAGAAATAAATTTTTTAAAATTACAGGTTTTGTGTGTTTTGGCTGTTGGAAGAGAAAGGGAGAAGATGAACGGATCGAGTGTTAAATTTTTTTGATCCAAACAGTCTATAAACAGCTCAGAAATTAGAAGCTGAAAAAGACGGTTTATAACAGAAATGCTAAATGGATCCTAGCTCAGTTATCATGGTTCTAGTGAGCATTGCTGCAACACAGGATATAATTCTGTACGTTGAATTGCTATATATAACCATAACCCTATAACTATTACAGAAGGTACACTAATGGTCTAACTTCAAAAGCTTGTTATGTAGTGAGTTACTAATCCATTATTTATAGAACTTATAATTAAGTAACTTCTAAAAAAAAAGACAGATAATAACTAATTTTCATCAAATAATTTGCCATTGTCTAGCTCAGGATGAAACTTTAGTCAAGATAAAAAACAAAATTATTCTCACCTTCCATCATTAAAACAACCTTTCATAGAAGAACAAATGACTAAAACATAATAGTCCAGATTCTGAGAGCACATAGCTCATGGTGCGAAAAAGTCAAGGCATGTTTATTTTTGTAGAACTATAATTAAATAAGAATAAAGCTTCTTCAATAATTTTAAGGGTTTTTTGTTGGAAAATTATATTTAGCTAAACGTAAAATATATACAGGAAAATACATAAACAGATAATTTAGAATGTCAAAATCTGTTACTGTGTAGTGTTAATTAATTGTTTTCCTTCTTGGTAGATAGGTATGCACATATACATTTTCATGTAAAATGACAGGTACAGAGGTGGTCTACTGCCTCTCACTGTACATACATATCAGTGAGCTATGTTGTGATTCTTTTCAGCACTGTTTAGAAGGTCTGTCATAGATAGATGAACAGAAAATTGCCAGTTTGAGTTGTCCTCATTCTTCTAAAACAAGTCTGCTTTAAGGGCAGCTAGATGGCTGGCCAAATTAGTCACTGTCAGAATACAACAAGGTTTGAGAAGTTTGCTTTAAGCTCCAAGATGCACATAAGTTATCTTTTCTAAAGCTGAAGAAATCCAAAATTAATTCTTGTATTTTTTTTTTAACTGTCAGAAAGCAGTATAGTATGTCTGTAAGCTGTGGGTAGTTATATCCTAAGGTTTTATTTTTCTTTTAAAGGGAATGTTTTTGGTTCAAATAAATTGCAAAAATAACCTTCAAATTGATAGAGAGCTAACTAAATAGACCCTTGTGAGAAAACACGAGAGAGTTCTTAACAGCAACAGAAAATCTGGAACTTTCCTTGAATCTCGAAAAGCAAACTTTTAATATGATAGCAAAATTCAGTATTGACTATAAATCAAAATTGACTAAAAATCAAAATTTCATGGAGTACCATTTACAAATGAATTTCAGATTTTTAAATTTAGATATAGAGAAGGGACTGAAGATTGAATCATCCACATCCCACACAAATTACTTTAGAAGGCAAATATGTCAAAATTTTCATGTCTAACCAAATGAGTATTAAAATATTTTTAGCAAACTAAAAGGAACTCATAGACCGTTTCAACTCCTCAGATTCTCAAAAGTGAGAAATTTAGGTTAATGTCTACCCAGAGAGATGAAAAGTTTGAATCTGACTTTTTCAAGAAGTGTCCTGGCTGCTGTACATAAGATGAACACAGCTGTATGCACCAGTCACACCTTTCCAAACTTCATGCTTACTGAGGCTTAACTGTGATATATGTTAACCAGTTTGTCATTCTTCAGTCACCAGAAATGTTCTCATGATGTGGGCCATTGTCTCTAACCTGGTTGTCCAGTCAGTCTCAGTCTCAGAACCTCACTGAAGCAATAACCTCTCTGCCTGGCACAGACGTTAGCCTGTGGATCTTTTCATGCACAGTTAGCCTGTCTTCCTTTTCATGCACAGACAAACACTTCTACAGTTCTTATCATCCCTCAAGGCAGGAACCTAGACCAAAAAGGACTAGGTTCTTCCATGTTTATAAAAAACTTTGACATTTAAAACTTGGATACGGTACTTGGAAGTTTTCTTCTGACATCTGTTTCCTAGGATGATGCTAGACACCTGTGTTTTAGCCACTGAATCCCGCTCTGTTCCTTTGTGAAAATTTAGTCCTTGGTTGGATATGTATTTTAAGAACATACCTTTTTATTCTTGTGCAACAAGAACATATAAGGTTTACAGAATCCATTTTCAAACACATGCTACATCTTATTGAATTTTTAGTTTTTAGTTAAACCATAAGTAGAATATTTACCTTCTAATATGTAAGAAAAATTATTTGTAAAGAAAAGAAGGGACTCAAAATAGAAACAGATGTTCAGAATCATTTATACATATGTGTAGAACTCTTTCTTGGTTAAAAAAATATTTTGCTGCATAGATGGCGTGTTTCACATATATTGTTTAATAAAGATATTTTTGGCATAGCACAGAGATGTGCAGCAGAAATACAGTTTGCTGAGCCACTCTCCATCATATTTGAAAAATCATGGCTGTTGGGCGAAGTCCCCGGTGACTGGAAAAGGGAATCATTACTCCTATTTTTAAGAAAGGGAGAAAAGAAGACCCGGGGAACTACAGGCTGGTGAGCCTCACCTCTGTGCCTGGGAAGATCATGGAGCAGATCCTCCTTGAAACCATGATAAGACAGGCACAAGCCCAAGAGGTGATCTGAGACAGCAAACATGGCTTCACCAAAGGCAGATCCTGCCTGACCAATCTAGTGGCCTTCTATGATGGAGTGATGGCAACAGTGGACAAAGGAAGGGCGATGGATGTAATTTACCTGGAATTATGCAAAGCCTTTGACATGGTCCCTCACCACATCCTTTTCTCTAAATTGGAGAGGTATGGATTTGAATGATGGACTGTTCAATGGATAAAGAATTGGTTGGCTCGTTGTGATGGGTTAGCCCTTGGCTCGGGGCCAAACCACATATCTGCTCACAAAATTCCCACCCCCCCCATCCGAGGATAGGGGAGAGAGTTAAAGGGAAAAAAGGACTCATGGGTTGAGATAAGGACAATTTAATAACTAAACTACAATAATATTGAAAAGAATACTATATACAAAGATACAAATGAGCCATACACAGTGATACTGTCCCCCCCACCCGATGACCAAAGGCTCAGCCTGTTCCCGGCTAACGATCCCGGAGAAGGGAGAGTCCCAAAACCACACTCACAATTCCCCCAGGCGGGGGGAGGCACTCACAGAACAGAGATAACAGTCCAAGCATTTCAGACCAAGAGCTGACCAGGGTGGGGGGTGGGGGCAGCGGGGAAGCAACCACCTGGCCCCAGCTAACAATTCCAGAGCAGGGAGAGTCTCGAAACTCATAGAACGGAGATAATAGTCTGAGCATCCCAGACCGAGACCTGCCCAGGGTGTGCTGGGGGGAAGGCCTTGGGACACCAACCACCTGGATTGAGATGATCAGGAGCCAAGAGAGATACGGAAACCAAAGGGACCTGGAACAAAAAGGGACGATCTTACAGAGGGTCCTCACCTATATACTGGACATGACGTGTATGTTATGGAAGAGATGATTGGCTATTCTAAGTTTCAATCCGAACCTAAGATCAAATCCTAGACCAGTATCTGAGGCTGTGTTCCCTCCCAGCCNTGGATTGAGATGATCAGGAGCCAAGAGAGATACGGAAACCAAAGGGACCTGGAACAAAAAGGGACGATCTTACAGAGGGTCCTCACCTATATACTGGACATGACGTGTATGTTATGGAAGAGATGATTGGCTATTCTAAGTTTCAATCCGAACCTAAGATCAAATCCTAGACCAGTATCTGAGGCTGTGTTCCTTCCCAGCCCCCCTTCCCCTGTCTGCAGGGAGCAAAGAAGCTGAAAGTATGTGACCTTGAGTATCCTAGCAACAATTGTAAAAATCGTTTTTTATCAGCTTTCTTCTAAGCACAAATCCAAAACACAGCCTCTTGCTAGCTATTATGAAGAAAATTAACTCTGTCTCTGCTTAACTCAGGACACTGGTTGCAGTCAAAGGGTTGTGGTCAATGGCTCTATGTCTGGATGGAGGCCAGTCACTACTGGTGTTCCTCAAGAGTCTGTCCTGGGACTGGAGTGCTCTTCAACATCTTTATCAACACAGATGGAATCAAGTACATCCTCAGCAAATTTGCAGACAACACCAAGATGAGTGGTGCAGTTGACACAACAGAGGGAAGGGATGCCATCCAGAGGGACCTGGACATGCCGGAGAAGTAGGCCCATGAGAAATTAATGAGGTTCAATAAGGCCAAGTGCAAGGTGTTGCACTGGGGCCAGGGCAGTCCCAGGTACTTGTATAGACTGGGAGAAGAACTGCTTGAGAGAAGCCCTGCAGAGAAGGACTTGGGGGTCGTGATGGATGAGAAGCTGGACGTGAGCCAGCAGTGTGCGCTTGCAGCCTGGAAGGCCAACTATGTCCTGGGCTGCATTAAAAAAGAGGTGGCCAGTAGGGAGAGGGAGGTGATTGTGCCCCTCCACTCTGCTCTTGTGTGACCCCATCTGGAGTACTGTGTCCAGGCCTGGGGTCCCCAGCACAGGAAGGACGTGGAGTTCTTGGAATGCCGGAGGAGGGCCACAAAGATGATCAGAGGGCTGGAGCACCTCTCCTATGAAGAAAGGTTGAGGGAACTGGGCTTGTTTAGCTTGGAGAAAAGAAGGCTCCAGGGAGACTTCATTGCAGCCTTCCAGTACTTGAAGGGAGCCTATAAACAAGAGGGGGAGCAATTATTTACAGGGGTTGATAGTGACAGGATGAGGGGGAATGGTTTTAAACTAAGAGAGGGGAGATTTAGGTTGGATATTAGGTGGAAATTTTTCACACAGAGGGTGGTAAGGCACTGGAACATGTTGCCCATAGAAGTTGTGGATGCCCCAACCCTGGAGGCATTCAAGGCCAGGCTGGATGGGGCCCTGGGTAGCCTGCTCTAGTGGTTGGCAACCCTGCCCACAGCAGGGGGGTTTAAACTAGATGATCTTTAAGGTCCCTTTCAACCCAAGCCATTCTATGATTTTATGGTTCTATGAATATTTAAAATGGTACATATGAAAAATGAATAGAAATGTATATGTGAAAATACATAAAAAAACCAGTAGTACCAGGATTAAAATTATGTCCTGTATTGGTAATGATAGACAACCTTCCCAGTTCTTTTCCTAAGATATCATTCCCAGCAGTAAAACTGAGGAACATATTCTTTACACGAAGTCCAGAAAGGCCTACATTCTCATAAACAACTCCTGGGCAGAAGACTCTGCACTTACAAGAAGATGACAACATTGTTGCAGTGCATTATCTCCCTTTCCTTTCACAGTTTCCAGAAACACTACAAACACAATGATGTTTCAAACAAGGTGAAACAGGCAAATTGTCTAAAACAGGTGAAAGGTAAAGTAAGCAAGATTCTGAGGCAAACTATGACAAATAATGACACTTTAAGGACATAAATAACATATTTGTCACCACTTAAGAAGAAGAAGAATCCCAGAGACATGATGAGTATTCAATACTGGTGTTGCTTGACCTCTGTATCACATATAATTGAACCTGGTCAGACCATGAAAACTTGAGTGTTGGTGTTCGTGAGTACGTGAATAAGAGAATACGAGAATGAAATCTATTAAAAAGAATATGAAGGGGTAGAATCAACTTTGAAATTTGTAAACAAATACCACCTCTCCCATCCAGCCTCTTCTAATGGGCTCTTTCAGGCTACGACTCATCATATCCTGAACAGATGTCTCAACTAGGCCAGATAAAGTGTGCCCCGAAACCATTTTTTTCTCATCTTTGATTATCTGGAAAGTCTATGCTGACTAGCTCAGATATAAATGTATCTAAAATTAAGCAACATGAATCCCACTGTGTCTCATTCAAGACAAAAGGACAGTGACTGCAGGGGAGCATGAAATACAGTTTGTGCTCCCATCATCTCTACTTGTCTCCTGGGATCCTGTCCCGCGAGGTCTGTTCCAGCATTGCCTCCTGTCAGATAAACAACCCACCTCCAATTAATTTCTTCCTGTCAGTCCCAGAATTTAATGCCTCTGGACCTAAATTTGATACTTCTGATACTGCTACCTAGGTGTTATGCTACCTCAACCTTAAATAATCTTCCATTCTTCAGTTTCCCCGTGTGCTACATTGCTGTTATACCACAGACAGACAGTGTCTGTATCTCCACTGCAGCTGTGACCTGGGGCTGTTCAAGCTCCTGCATCTCTGAGAAGATCCTGTCTATTTCTCTTTCATGTTCTCTGATGATGCTGTGCAGACTGCTCTCTTCATCCTGTAACTCCTCCACTTATCAAACCTGCTCTTCAAAGGCAGCACACGTCCTGCAGGACAGAGGGCCATCTCTCCTGACACTGAAGAGGGGCCCCAGGCACTGGGGACAGGCAGGGCTGCTTCCACCATCTGAAGATCCATTTGGGTCAACACCTCTGCCCTGGCAGGGACAGTTGTTCCAACACCTGCTGGTTGTTTTATTATGTCCAGTAGTTTTTCCTGTTGTACTCAGTAGTTTCTCATGATCTGTTCAGTTAGCTATAGCTCAGAACAGGGTCTGGACACCTGCCAGCTTAGCTTAGTAATATTAAGCTGAAAGTATGCCAGATTCATATACTACTTAATAAAATATAAATTAATAGCCTCAGCAATTTAAATTCATCTGCTATTTATTCCAGTAAAATTGTTCCTCAGATATTAATGTGAATATCACCTCATGGGCCCTGTTACAGGTTTTTCTTTCATTGCAGTTTAATTTTAACTCAACTTCTAATTTACCTTCAATAGCTTTCACATTATTTAAATAATCAGTCTGTACACATGAAATAAAGAAAAGAAAATCTATTTCAAAACCTGAAATGATCTGAGAAGTCCGTTCCTGAAAAATTGTATTCAGGGCAACTGGAGACGGCGATAAAAAATAATAACTTTGTAGTCTCTAATCTATTGTAGTTAATGTAGTAAATTCTTGGTTAATCATAGAGAGTAGAACAGATAAGCAGAATACATAAAGTTAGTTTTGTTTAAACAGGAATTACTTTTCTTGGTCTTTAAATTATTGCTGTTGCTTTTAGCCAATGAACATGATAAATACCTATATTGTACTCTTGGGCAATGACATATATATATATATATATATATATATAAAATTACATGTGTGTATGTTATATTTACACATCAGTGAGAATACTACGTTCTGACTATTCCTGAATAACTGAATACTGGAAGCTGACATCTGAAGCATAAAAGTAAAAGAATTGTATGCATGATGAAAAAACTGCCATGACACAGTAGAAAATTCATGCAATTCTGAAGAGGCAATTATATGACAGTACTGAGCCAACTAACTAGCTAGCCTTAAATCTAATATTGTTACCAAATTCATCTTAGATATACTAAATCAATTCAATATGCTGTTTCTGTTATTTTGCATTTTACTGTTGGCTGGTATATATTTTTTACAAAATCCTCACATAAAAAAGTCTTTGTTAGCTTTGTGTTTTAAGGTTGCTAAAGTACATGACTCTCTGACACAGACTACCACAAGTAGTGAAATAACAAATTAATTATTTATTTGTTCCTTTTCACAATCACATCTATCTGTCCTAAACAACTGAGACACTTTCATTTCTCTTCTGAAGACAAAATGTTCATCTGGAGATTTTAGCTTTTGCTAAACAATGTAGTATCAGATTTTTATAATCAACAGGCCTCATTATTCACAGAAACCTGGTTGGTGAAAACATCAAGTTATATTAGGAGAGATGGCTTCATGTGTGCCGTGGATTAAGAACAGCAGAGAAGACGATAGGAGGAGTAGCATGGCTTTGGTATTCATCCAAACTCAATAAATCTTTCGCACAAACTTGGACTGCTTATCAAGTTTATCTGAATCATTTATTTTTCCTGTGCAGTAATGTTTTGGTGCAAAGGGAATACCACGTCTGCACATTTCTGTGAGCTGGGAATTCCTGTTCTATGAACTATAAAGCTTTTAAAAACATATTTCTGCCTCTTTCACTGTCCTCCAATGTAAAGGTGTCATGGTAGATGTGAGTAAGGACTTGGAAGAAACATAAGTTGAGAAATACAAGTTCCTGAAAATCAGTGATGACATGAAAAGTTTGGTTATCTTAATATGCAATTAGTATATCTTGAATAAGCCCTGTGGATCAAAAGATTTCTTCCTCCTTCCTACAGCACATTACTGCATATTCTACAAACTGAATCAATTCGTACCTATTAGGTAGGTGATCTCTGACAACACTGCTTTACTGGAAAGTCCTGATATAAGCTCCTGAAATTTTTAATCTCCTGGATATAGCAGTATCAATGCTGAAAATGATTGGTGATTTCTCCAGATATATTGTTCAATTATTATAATGATTATAGGCAAGGGTATCACCTAACTAAATTTTTTACCTGTTATCATGCTATTGCAAGCTAAGTTCAGAGCACTGGAAACATTTACTCATGAAATATGATTTTCTACAACTCCATCTGTGACCTCTCTTTGCTGAAAAGAAAACTTATTTTGATTGCTTTTCCTTAGAAACCTCTGAGAAGGTGGACCTGTCTTTCAAAGGTCTTTCAAGGTTGCACAATAAAGGTCTCAGAGAGGTTGTACAATTGATTAATCAGGAATCCAGCACTGTTTCCTCTTATTTATCTCATATTGAGGTTTCTGTGAGTGTTAAGCAGAAGATGTGTACTCTCCTAATTGTTTAAAGATGGCAAGTTCACAGGGCTTCTCTTTCAGCCAACAA
This sequence comes from Syrrhaptes paradoxus, assembly GCA_013400615.1. NCBI lineage: Eukaryota > Metazoa > Chordata > Aves > Pterocliformes > Pteroclidae > Syrrhaptes > Syrrhaptes paradoxus. The sequence continues at coordinate 89,072 of VZTO01019344.1, read as the reverse complement.
ATAGATCATGGCTTATAGATATTGACTCTTATAATGTCCATATCACTCTGAGATCAACAGTAGCAGTGATCACAAAAGATAAGCTTTGGAGATTTTTGGTAGGACAATCCCTAAACTCTAGAATTCTTTCTGCCCTCCAGTCCAAGATACCCAGAATGTGCTAAACTTGTGTATGTGCTACCCCGCCTATCCTGAGGATAAGGATATATCCACAAATAACCGGACACTTTATATTCTCTTTTCTTTCTGGGTTTAAGGGAAGATATTACATTTGTGTTTGGTTTGTAATATGTGAATGAGGCCTTTGAAATTTTTATGCAATAAATTTTTATATGGAAATTAAAATCTGTAAATAAATACCTGTGACAGGGGAGGTTCATTTCTCCTGCAAATAAAGTACAAGAAGTGTAGCTTAAATCTGTAAAATATTCTTGGTAAGATGATGTTATGCCCAAGGCATCATATATGTTGAGCAATGATTGATTTTCTCCTGCTTTATTTTGCCCACTGAAAAAACAGTCAATCTCATAAAAGTGAGAGAGAAATGGATAAAATAAATAAAGAAGCCAGGAAAGAGGAAAGCTAGAAATATAAAAATGCAAGTCAAATCAATGTTTAAGCAGATAGAGTTTACAGAACCTTTCTCAACAGTATTTATGTCTATAAAGCAGTCTTCCAAGTTGGATGCCATTTCTATATTTGTAAAATGTCTTTATTATTTACAGAGTAATTGCACAGACAAGTCAACATCAGTACATTTGTGGGATGTATGACTCCCAAATATCAAAGCAAGCTGTGTACCCTCTAGGAATAAGAGTAATCGGCCATGTCGATAACATTTTATTTAGCAACATATACCAATAAGGATAACTGTATTGTACCTGATCTGTTTTGCAGATTTTAATGCCCTTGGATGTTTGAGAAAACATTAGAAGTAAATCCTGTCATGTTTAGTTTCATGGGCCTATAAAAATGAAATCGGATGTCAGCACAAAGGCTCATAAGATAACAGTATCCAGTTCTAACAAAATGAAGGAAGAACAGCAGCAAATTATTTGATACTGATATTTATTATACCTTGTCCTGTTCTCTGAAGATCTTAAATTGTGTCATTAAGGAAGGAGGAAATACTGACATTTTATTTCAAAATCTGATTTATTTCTCACATGTCAAAACCAGTAACCCACCTATTTAATTAAAGTGCTTTAAAACATTTTGAAATAACAAATTGATTCTCATCTCTCTTAAGAAGTGTAGATAAAATTTCATCTATTGTTGTGCTGGTCAAAATTTACATATAGCAAAAGGATGATTTTAATTAGAAAAAAATCATAATACTGGTCCCCATATTAATATATGTTGTCCACCAAAGTATTAATATAAGATAAACCTTTCTGATATGAATGCACTTCTACCTACAGTGGCTCCTGGAAAGCTGTACTTTATTTGGGGAGAAGACTACAGTTTTAAAAGCCACTTCTTTTCTTTCTTAAGCAAGATATAATAGCAAAGAAAGACTTTACTGCAAGAAGAAACATGAACAATGCAGTAAATCTTGTAAGGCTTTTTCAGCTTTCTGGTATTGTCTTTTGTAATGAATCTCTTTTTTCTTTTCTGTTTCCATTCATCATAGCTCCATTTGTGAAGGTCTGCTGATGTCTTTAATAGGTTTTAGTAATCCATGCAAAATATGCTGTCAGTTAGTCACTGATTTTCTTTTAGGTGGTGGGCTTTTTTTCCCCTCATTGTGTGAAAATTATTTTATGTATTAAGCCAACAATCCAGTTTCACTCAGTTCTTCTGTGAATATCACCGCTGTAGTACAATTTTGGATTATTTTACCTCTAAATTTCGTCATATGAAAATGATATGATCATAAAAAGTAAAGCATGAAAAGCAGGATAGATCCTGCTTTTAATAATCTTCCTAAAACAATGGTTTCTGTGGAATTTGGTCTTCAAGAAACTGGCTACAGTTCTTCAACGATGTATGCTTACATTTGCAAGAAACCAGCTATGAAATTATAAATGTATTGGCAATAAAAAGGCAACGGAAACTATTTTGCCCAAATGTAGTAATGGACTGGGAGATGAAAGCCAGAGCTCACACTTAATTGAGAACATGACCAGTTAAAGCATTTTTTGGGAGAATTACCTGCAATAAATTGTCACTGAGTAATGGCATATTATTCAGTGTCAACGTGTACGTGAGCTGTATTAGTGATCATTTGACTACATACCTTTTCTGAGTTTACTACAATGCTCTTGCTATTCCTATTTAGCCTTCATGTTTACAGACTTTCTTTCTTGCTGAATCTTTCATGATGGTCCAGTCAAGATCCATGTATTGCAGAAATGCTATGTCCTATCCAGTCATTGTCTTGCTGACGCTTCCCTCCACCCTTAATTTTGAGAGGCAGCTGATTAACTCCTTATTCCATAAATTTTATTCCATTGTGTTTTGCACCCGCTTTGCTTATTTAAACCATCATCTTTCTTCTTATTTTCATTTTAGAGAATATATATGCTCCTCTGGACATTGAAATGAATCTTACAACTTGCTTTGAAACTGAGTACTCAAATTCTAGGAAAAAAATTTTCCCTTTAACCTATTCATCTTAAAAGGGCTATATATGTCCGCAGTATGTGGATAAATCGTAATTAACAGCTCATTTAATTTTTGTTAATTTCTTGTCTTCCATCTGGGGATGGCGTAGTATTCTCTGAGTAGAACAAGGATTTAAAATTTTGTCTCAATCTCCTTTCTGTTATTTATTGGGAGAAATAAACTATAGCATCAACTTCATGATTACTTTCTTTACATATCTCAGTAAGGCTCACAGCTATATCAAAAGAAAAGCTGCAAAAAAATCTAACGACTCCTTTAACTTTTTTAAATAGCAAATTTTAAGACTTAAATAATCATGGCTGTGCCATGCTGCAGTAATCATTCCACTGTTAGAACCGCAGAGAAATAGTAAATATTCACTAAATTAATACTATGGAAATGTAAAAAATTAGACCAACTGAAAATCAGTAATGAGTTTCTATTATATATTTTTTTTTAATGTGACCAATCAGCAGATGGAAAGAATAGAGTTTAAAAAAAGACAAAACTGTAGATATTATTATATTCTGAGAAGCAAGTATCATCTGTTTGTAATCTAAATGAATAATTGTCTTTAATTGTCTTTTCCATTGTGAGTTGTTTCTAATTTTGAGCAACAATGTACAATGATTTTGAACAATGATATGTTCCATTTGTTCTGTTCCTTTGTTCCTCAATCAATGTCTTCAGAAGCTATTGGGAAGTCTTCCTTTTTTAATCACTACATTTTGAAATAAATTCCTGAGTAAGTAGAACATGAATCTGCTAGAGACAACTATGCCATGTGATAGAGACAAGTATGTCATACAGAACGATGAATTCTGCCAGACCAGTTCCTAGTGAGGTTGCTTAACCAAGTTTGTGAGCAGTAATTTATCTAGAACTGTTGGTGACTGCCACTTTGAGAGTTTTTTACTCATTTAGAGAATGGATGGGAAAAGTAAAATTGTCTATTAGTACATTAAGAGAACTTCCAACAGTTACAACATATTCATAGTAGTAATTCTTGAAGCAGTTCTAATAAGGAGTGATCATTTATTGCTCAAAAAAGGGTTATGATGAAGGCAAAAGTTGTACTGCAATTTTATTTTGTTGGGCCAAAATAATCTAATATGCTACAAAACTGAACCAGCTTCATCAAATGCCTTGTGTTTTACTCACCAATGGCTGCTTTAGTTGAGGAAATCTCACTCTGTGAAACTGTGACCACAGCTTAAAATAGACTGACAATCTGTGATATTTATGTGGAAACAGTAAACATTTCTCAAATATTCTTCCTTTTTCCTCTTATGTTAAACCAGAAATCATATGTATTTTGAGAAAAACATCTGTTTCAGATTTGGTGAAAAATAAACAAAATTGTCATGTATTTGTCAGGATACTGAAGAGGGGATTGTTAGTATTAAGCATAAGTCTTTAGACAATCCATTCCTCTTTAGGAAGAATGAGTTTCTAAATTTTGTTGGTGTCTTTATCTTGCATAAATTATTAGCATGCATAAGCACTGAGGACTTTATTCGGGTGTCCACACACAGGATCCAGTACTATTGATGATGTCCTAAGACATTCTCCTAGGTCTCCAACTGTCTCTTCAGGAAGTCATGAGTTTTCTCTATGTCCTTTATTACATGTTACCTTGGGGCATCCAAACTGGTTGGTATCTGTGCTCTAGCTGTCCAACTTAGTCTCCCTTGTGGCTTCAAATTCGCCTGCTTAGAAGGCAGAAAAAGTTTTATGAGATCTTCCCATGTGGCTAGTAGGTCTGACACAAGATCTACAGGACACCCACATCACTCTGGAGTGGCAGCTAGAAAAAAGTTCGGTGAGATACTGTAGGGCACCTAAAATGACCCCAGAAAACTTTGTTAGGAAACTGAACCAAGTCCCACATCTCTATTGCATGGACATCCACAGGACATAAAGATATCACCATGAAGATACCTCCATTTATATGTCATAATCTCAAACGCTATTTTATTCTAAGTACTGAAGCTTGAATTTGAATTAGGTATATATCACATTATGTGCCAAAATCTGTAAGATACAAACTGACATTTTTTCATCCTAGCAAAGCTCCAGTCCTTCCAGAAAAAAGGAAAAGGCTCACCTTATTGCATTCCCTTGTATTAATGACTGTCCTTGGGCTCTGTCAAGAGCTCTCCAAAACAGTTTAATTTCTGAATAAGAAAAACTAACTCTATGAAGTTATAGCTCCTAGCTGTAAAAAATATCCTTTCCATAGATAATTTTAATAATCTTTGCACATATCAGGAAATAACTGTAACTTTCTATTAAGTTCTGTAGAATAGCTAGAATTCATGCACTTGTTTTCTAAATTTGTGCTCCAAGATTTGATTGGAATAAATAAGGGAATAGCCTTAATTCTACCCATTTCCATCCATGCTATTATGGGCTGTTGTCAAAGGTGTCACTGAACTAACTTTTCTCTGAGACAGAGTTCTAAATGTGCTTTGCAAGAAGTGATTGGGAAATTTAATTTTTATGTGTTTTTGTTTGTTTTCTAGAAAAATAATATTCTTACTCGAAATGTCCAACTCAAGAATTCAATACTTAAAATCCTCAATATTTAATTATGAAAATAATATAAAATGAAATGCTTATTTGGAAACAAAATTGCACTTTTAGGACATGTGCTATGTAATAGCAGTAAAATTAATCCTACAATTCAGTTGACTTTGTTGCTAGTAATGGTGGGATGCAACAACACTGCAAGGCTAATAGTTGTATCAGCAGTATTGCATCAGACCCAGAGATTTTTCTGCCTCTTTCTGGCTTTGGAGACAATTGATTTCCCAGGCAGTGTGAGTCATACAGTCCAAGTGTCTGGAATGCCATGGATAATGTGCAAATGACGTGAATGTCATGGAAATGTGCTTTTCAAGCCAGGGCTCCGGTGGGTTTCAGAGTACTCTTATTTCAGCTAAGCTTCCAGCCTTGTGTGATTTGCAGGCTCCCTGCTTAGCAATCTCTGTAAGAACAGAAAGGGCAGCAACAAACTGCAGAAACTGCAGTTCTGTGCTCTGCACCCACAAAAATTAAGAAATGGCAGAAGGTTCCAACTACTAAATAATTTGTTTGTTTTGTTGGTTGATTGGTTGTTTTTCTGAGAAATTTCAAGGAGCCATAACTGACAAAAAAGTTGCTTCATGCTATTGAAAATGATGCTGGTTAACTTTAGAGGTGACTAAAAAGGTTCAGTGAAGGTTAAAAGTCCTTGCTTATTGTCTGTTTTCAGAGGGAACTTGTCTTTGAACTGGTGAATGATAGAACTTGATAGGCCATCTTTTTCAGGAAAGTTTCCCAACAAGGCTTTTGGGAGTAATTCCAGCTAAAGGAATGACATTCAAAAATTGGCAAATTCTCCCTGGCCTTTTATACATAATACTTTTAAAAGAGCTAATTCTTCGTTAAATTATTGGATGGTAAAGGATTTTGCACATAAAAAGTTTAAGGTTTTTCTCAACTTGGAGGAGTGTACAGTTTCTCCTAGAGTGAAGAATTTTAATCCATACTGTTAAGCATACCATGGTTTAAACTATTTAAAATTATACATGGAAGCATAAAAAGGCATAACATAATATATTTAAAACCCCAGTTTTGGACATAATTCCTCTTCAAGACTGACTATATAAGTCAGACGTCTGTTTTCTCCACAGTGCCCAAATTTTAAACAGTATAAAGGATGTTTTGTGTGCAATTTTCTATGCAGATTCACATGTCTGCTGGTATCCTACCCTTTCACTGACATATTGTTCTAGTTTTGCCATTAAAATATCTAAAAAAAGGTGGTGTTTTTGCTTTATTGATAAAATGTCAAGCATACTGGGTGCATTTGCACATTGAAGTAAAGATTTCTATCCAACTTCCTTCTTCAGAAATAATTATTTTCTCTTCATTTCTAGCATTGTGTCCAATCAAAAGCCAGACACCTCTTTATCAGTTTATCTTAATCTAGTTTATAACTACCCTGAAATAATTTACAATCTATGGCCTATCATCTTGAACTGTGAGGTAACTAATTATCAGTTCTAAATGGAAAGGGAACTGAAAGGTCAGCCTCACCTCCATCCCTGGAAAGGTGATGGAACAACTTATTCTCGATGCTCTCTCTAGGCATATCAGGGATAAGAAGGTCATTAGAGGCAGTCAACATAGCTTCACCAAGGGGAAGTCATGCTTGACCAACCTGGTAGCCTTTTATGAGGACATTACCAGGTGGATAGTGATGGCAAAGCAGTAGATGTGG
>VZTO01019344.1:67956-81633 GCA_013400615.1 Syrrhaptes paradoxus | reverse complement strand
AAAAACTTCTTTACAGTGAGGGTGACAGAGCACTGGAACAGGCTGCCCAGAGAGATTGTGGAGTCTCCTTCTCTGGAGACATTCAAAGCCCGCCTGGATGAGTTCCTGTGTGATCTGATCTAGGTGTTCCTGCTCCGGCAGGGGGATTGGACTAGATGATCTTTTGAGGTCCCTTCCAATCCCTAACATTCTGTGATTCTGTGGAAGCAGAGAGGTACCCTCACACAGTAAATATGCCCCTGACAATTTGTGAAATCCAGGGCATACAGCACTCACAGATAAATGTGGTGAAAAGGCAGAATACATACATTTGACATTTGGAACAAAACCCATCTCATTATCAAGGCAGTCAACAACGCATAATTTTGATACTTGGACAATCAGATACTGAGTGGGGTTATTTAGTGAGTTCATTAAGATATCAGAAATCCTGCAGATAGAAAACTTCTCTTAGAAATACTTCTTAACTCAGTCAGTTACTATTAACTTTCCTTTAAACTTGCTGTGAAAACTAGGATAAATAAAATAGTTGTAGTCCAGATCATAGGAGGAGCTATGCCTCAGCGTCAGACTTTCAATGATCTCTATTTCTTTTTAATACAGTTAAAAATCTTAGTTGCTTTTAGTTTCTACTAAACAGATGTTTTCAGTGAATAGCTACTATGACACACATGATTTATTTCCCTGAAACAAATTCAGGATGAAAGTAATTTTCATCATTTCCTCTAATTTGCATTATATTACATTTGTCTTTTCAAACATATTCCAGTCACTAGTGGTCTAAATTACTGATTTCAGCAGACTGATGATGAAGGTAGCTGTCCAAGAACTCCTGCAGGATTTTATGTAAAAATTAATATCCACAGCTGCCAGAATGAGATTTGTTTACTTCCAGAGCTAACAGACAATAAAGCATCATAAAAAGAAAGAACGTTTGGAAGGGATCTCTGGAGATCATTCAGGACATCTTGTTGTTCAAAGCAGTGCTGGCTTCTGAGTTAGAACAAGTTGCTTTGGGTCTTATCTGGTCAAGTTCTGAATAATTCTGAGGGTAGTTTTTCTATGGCTATTCTGCACAGCTTGCTTCAGTATTTAAACAATCTCTGTGCAAAGAGTTTTATTCTTATGTCCAGTCAGGATTTCACTCTCTGAAACTTGTGGCTGTTGCATCTTGCCATTCACTGTGCACTGCTGGGGGAAGTCTGGCCCCAGCTCCTCTGCAGTCCCCCTCGAGTGGAAGCCTGAAGTAAGATCTTCCTCAGCCTTCTTTTCTCCACTCTTAAGAAACCAATTTCGTTTGGCCTCAAACTACATATTTTTTTGCTTCACTCCCTAATCATCACAATTCTTAGCTTCAGCTTGCCTTGTATTATGTGAAGCAAAGTTCAGGGAAAAATAATTTCCCTCAACTTTTCACTATGCTCTTGTTGGTAATCCAGTATCGTCATGTACAATGTTTATTTGAGATTTGCCAGATCTTCAGCAGCTTATGTTTACCTTGTTGTCTGCTAGGACCCCTGGTTCCTTTTTTTCAGTCATTCAAGCTTTGTACATCCCCCAAGTTTCCTTTTAGGATGTAACACTGTTGACATCACATATCACTGGTATTTATGGGAATTCAGCGCCACATAACAGAGCTGGGGAAGCTTAGAGAAGCCTAAAAAGTGAAGAGTAAAATGATCAGGTCAAGGCACCTACTGCTTCTCTTCTATCCCAGTAATCTCATATATGTTGCAAGACCTGGAACTTTTACAGAGTGCAGCTGACACGGCAAGGTTAACTCATGCTTTTACTCCTTCTGACTCATTATTATATGGCTCCTTGTTATGGCTGAAAATTTTTAGAATGGAAAAAGTGATGTCACGATAAAAGTCACATAACTACTGCTTTTGTATCTCCCCTGTCTAAAGGCCTCTTAGAAGAGTTTCAGACATGGAATATCTCATCAGTGATTCAGCTTTCACTTTAATGTACACTCTTATTTCAGTCTGGGCAGTCTGTCCCTGTGACACTAATAACATCAGTAAAAATACTTAACAGTAATAAAATCCATGTGTTAGATGTCAATATGAGACAGCAGTTCAGCTCAGGACCATAGCTGACTCAAGCTCATAGAAGATGATGGATGAGGCATGCATGAGTGTGCTTTTCAGAATAAATAAATTAAAAAAAAATTCTTAATAGGCAATTCAAGTGCTTCTTCTAACACAACTGCAAATACTGCTAACCAGATGGGAAAAAAAAGCACAAATTATGATGTGGACTCCAGAAAATATGTGCCTGCCAAACAGCTGAATAGAGAGGAATAAAATTCCTCTCAGTGACGGGACAAAAAGGACACAGTATTCACTGTTGTCACTATAGGTTGCTATGAAATTATGCTTCCTGCCTTCCATTTCAATACATTTCTTTCCTATATTTTAGTCATTCTGCTTTCACAAGCTGACAGTTCTGGTGGTTGGTGATTGTACAACATTAATAAGGGCAAAGCAGTCTGCAAGTATTTATAACATCTGAGTGTGACCACAGATATGGGGGTTGATTGCTGTTCTCTGCTGTATGCATCAGCTCAATTTTAAAAGATAACTATTTTATCTTCTCTTCTGTTCTTTTTCTGACTTTCCCTCACCCCAAGATACAGATTTTCTGTATTAGCTACAATTGCAGTTTCCTCTCTCACACACATACAGCCTTTGAACAGTTTTTCTGCTAGGTCTGTTTTACTATGAAGGCATGCTTCTAACAGTAAGGCACTCTGTGTTCTCATACCAAAGTCTCAGAGGGCAGGATTTATCTACCAAATGTGGGACTTTGTTTGGTCCCTCTTTCCAGGCAGTCAGCAAAGTCAGTAGGCACTTTGGTGGCTTTATTTATCTTCCAAAGTAGAAGTCTAAAATAAGTCAAAAGACTCAGGGCCTGGGATTGCTTATTTTTCCTCATTAACTATAAACTAAGCTTAAGGTACCTTGTCTAGATGCAGATACCTACACAGTAAACACCTAATTACCTGAGTTGAAATCCATTCAGCATCTATGACCACTAGTGAATAAGTCTAGAGTCTAAAATGACTAAATATAATAACCTCAATCCTCAACCGTCTTCTTATTTGACGAAAGACATTGATTCCTGTTGAGATTTGAGAATCTTAAGTCTTGACAGTGAAATGCTGAATGGAATGAGATTTTTTTCACGGAATTTAAAGGCATGAAGTTTTAAGTGTCTAGTCACCTTCTAACCAAAAGCTTGCATGACTGTCTATAGCTGAGAAATGTAGGTGCTTAATGCTATGCCTGGCATTTGGCAACAGTGTGAGGCAGTGGAAAGTAATGCTCTGATATTCTCTGGATTTTTTTTCCCAAGGCCACATGAGGCTTTTTTTCTGACATACTCACCCTATGTTTATTCAACCTTGAGATTACTTTCTTGCAAAAATGTAGTGGGCTGACTGTACTGTCTAATTTCAATTTTTATTACCTTCTTGTAACTTTTAATGAGAATTTAAACCCTTAAATGTCAAATTTTAGGATATATTTAGATAAGGTTAATGATCTGGTCTGGAGTTATTTTCTGATGGGTATGAAAACTGTGAAGAGCAGCCGGTTTGTCCCGTTCCCAGAAGAATCACTGTTACAACTGGACCTCTAGTTACTTCAAAAACAAAGAAAGTCTTTATGAGCATATTATTATGACAATCACCAACAGGAGAGCAGAACAGTTGTGCTGATGCACTGTATTTACATATCATAAAAGCTGTAATAGCTATAATAATTTTGAATGTGCCTATTACAAAACCTTAGGCAGGAGATCGTCCTGGTTTACTTTAGCTCTACAAGCGAAACAAAGAAAGAATAAGGGCCTGAGGGGTTAAAAAATGAAGTCTCTAGACTCTCCCATTTGGTGCACATGCAAACCCTGACTGTCTGACAGATATACTTAAAGAAACAGATGTCACAGTGACATCACTATATGACTGCTTAATGATAAGCAGTATTAACTGCATTTCAAACCTGTCTTGTTACACAACTGTATCTACTACAGTTTATTAATTGAGGAAGACTATGCCGATAGCTCCGTCTGTTGTTATGCATGTCTGTTTTCATGCAAATCTGCCTGCCACACATGATTGTGTCTTATTTTATATGTATCAGCCAGATGCCACTATATAAGAAGTTTATGACTGCACTATATTTAAAGAAGTGTTTCCTCAATCCAAGTTGAGAGATACCACTTAAGTTTACTCCAGACATGAAATGAAGCTATTTGTCTTCATTGTTTGAACAGATATGAAATCACCTTAACATAGACCCAAGCAAATATAAAAATAATGTATACCTACCCAACCAACAGAGAAAATTAAAGTGGCAAATGCAAATGACATGTTCACATGTTCATCTTAATTTTAGGCCTTTTTGACTTAAAAATACCCTTTTCCAGCAATGCTGGTAAGTGTTGCCTTCTCCTTGGGAATCCTAATCTGAAAAGCATTCCTGAAGGTACACAAGGTAAGGACTTTCTTTCTCAGACTGAGTAGAAGCCACTCTGGTTGCACAATAGTAACGTTCCTTGCACTGAACAGGACACTTACACGAAATGAGTGGATTTTCCATGGAAGTCTCTTTTGTTCTGGGTAAGACTTCAAAACCAAAGTGCTAGATAATCTGAGAACAAGACTCTTCTGGTGGTGTTTCTTTAAGAAGTCCAGGCTTCACTGTGATGTTTCTGGAGCCAGATCTAGAGGTCATGGAGTAACACAGGTGATACATGTTGGGGAATACTTATGGTATCCTTTGAGGTGAATTAAACACACACTTGTGCTTAAATATAAATGTAATAAAAAATAATGAACAATGCATTCAGCAGAGTCCTACCGCCATAAGTGAAATATCATATCATGAGTCTTACTATGCAATAAATTTAAACATATAATAAATGTAATGTTTATATAAAAAAGGAAGTGTACAAGGAGAAGGGTATTCCTAACTGAAGATATACTGAAATGAATTCAAAATTGCAGGTACTCCATGCCCATTACACCGAGTCCTTGTGAAAACATCATTCAGAAATGCTTTAAGATGTAAATTGAATCTTAGAATTTACTAGAAAAGGAATAAAAAGAAAAAACCACTCATGTCCTGAATATTGATTCATAGCTGTAGCCAGACTGTTCAAGAAGAAAGAAAGCAGGAGAAAGAATGAAGGGAAGGGCAATGAAGATGACCAAAGAAAGTTTTTTACTAATCAAGCAACCACAAAAAATAACATCAGTACGTGCTTGTATATATATGATACAACAACAAAAAGCAAAAAGACACTGTAACTTCTACAGTGTTTACAGGAACATTTTTTTTCATACAATCGTAGAATCATAGAATGTTTTGGCCTAGAAGGCACCTTAAAGACCATCTATTTCCAACTCCCCTGCCATGGGCTGGGACATCTCCCACCAGCCCAGGTTGCTCAAAGCCTCATCCAGCCTGGCCTTGAACACCTCCAGGGATGGGGCATCCACAACTTCCCTGGGCAACCTGTTCCAGTGTCTCACCACCCTCACAGGAAAAGCTTCTTCCTAATATCCAGTATAAATCTCTTTAGCTCTCTCTTTAGACCTCTTTCAACTTAAAACCATTACCGCTTGTCCTGTCACTACACTCCCTGATAAAGAGTGCCTCCCCATCTCTTCTTTAGGTCCCCTTGAAGTACTGGAAGGCTGCTACAAAGTCTCCCTGGAGCCTTCTCTTCTCCAGGCTGAACAACCCCACCTCTCTCAGCCTGTCTTCATATGGGAGGTGCTCCAGCCCTCTGACCATCTTTGTGGCCCTCCTCTGAACTTGCTCCAACAGGTCCATGTCCTTCTTATGTTGGAGGCACCAGAGCTGAATGCAATACTCCAGGTGGGGTCTCACAAGAGAGGAGCAGAGGGGGAGAATCACCTCCCTTGACCTGCTGGTCATGCATCTTTTGATATGGTTGGCTTTCTAGGCTGCAAGAGCATATTGCCAGGTCATGTTAAGCTTTTCATCAACCAACATCCCCAAGTACTTCTCTTCAGGTCTGCTCTTAGCTAGATGAGGACTTTTCAGCATACAAAACAGAAAAACAGGAGGCATAGAAAAGAGGTAGATAAATAATTAATGATAGATTAAAAAATGTATAGGGAAAAGTTAGTTACCATTTCTCATGTTACAAGACACAGAGAGCACTTAATTTCTTAAAAATTTTTTGAAAATAAAAGAAATAAAAGTTGATTTATTTTTCACATAACTTTCTGTATCTCACTGTGGTAGGATTGCTTTTATGACAAAAAAAAAACCCAGTTTAAGGCAATACTATATTATGTCACTGAAGAGATGAAGAACTGTTAAAGCACAGCCAGGCAGACACAACCTGTAGTTCAGGGAGGGCCTACAAGACAGATTGCTGCAAGCTGACAGGACATGCAAGTATCAATAGTACTGTCCTGTTCTCAGATTACAACTGGGCAACCAAGGAGCGTTACTTTCTCTTGTGTGTTCAGGGAACATCCAAGAATCTTCACCAGGAAAGGTTGCATGTGCTCTTAAATGGTTAACACTGTTTTTCTGGCTACTAATAATTTTTTTTGTAGAAGGATTAGTGGGCCAGTATCTTGATAAGACAGGAAATTCTGGAGACTGCCATACGCTGAATGAGATTCATGCATTGTCCCACTGGTTTATATTGTATGTGAATTCATTAGAGAATCATTTTGTTTTGCATATCAAAGTGACCTTGTCTGTCAAACTGCAGGACTAAATGGGAGAGATGATATGGTGGAGCAGTGATTGGCTAAAACTGTAAACCACAGCGGAACACGTGAAGAGAATAGAAGACCTCTTGTCTTTATAAAGGGAACTATATTCCTCACTGAAGCACTGAGTCATAGAGAATCTTTTCCCTTAAGCAAAGTTTATCTCTGCTGTTATTGCACTCACACCAAAACCTAGGGTTTCACCACAATTATGAAAGGAGAGGAATAGGTTTTCCATGCATTTTTGTTAAATAGTCAGCATCTTGTGCTTACACTCTTTACCACAGTTATGGTGTTGACATTGTTTATCAAGCGCTGTTACTCCAATTGCATATAACTCCATGTAAAATATGGAATGCCATATCCAGATAAAGAGTAACTAAATATGGTAAATTGACATAGAGAGTTGTAGATTAAATTAAAAATATGTTCTGATGCTTAGCTGCATATTCTACATTTCTTGTTTATGATACATTTTAACATACGGAAAGACAAATTAGAAAGAGAAACAGTTCCATTGTACACAAATGTTTCCATAAATGTCTCATCAGAAAATAATTCAATCCTGTCATTAAAATAACTGGTCTAAGAGAAAGTTGAGAAGGAAATGTAAACATCAGTAAAATATTTAGGTTAGATACTTGGAACTACTAATACCATACTAATGAACTACATAACTGAAACAAAATACTAATGACAAGGTTGCAATGGAAAAAAAAGACAGTGAAGAAAACAATATCTTCAAAAAAATGCAAGCCAAATATACATATAAAGTAATCTTGCATACAGAAAGCCAGGTCTGCAGTTACTGCTGTGCCTGCCCCTAATCTGTCAAAACTTCATTCTTATTTTGCATTGATAGTGATTGCAGAAGGAGCAAGGAAGTAAAGATCTGAAAGTGTGACGGATTTTCTTCTGCACATCTTTATTTCTAACCCTGAAAAGACACTTCACATGCTGGCGGATCTATCTTTACACTAACCAAGTGTCTGCCAGGGCCTGAAAGACACAATGTGACCAATGTTTGAAAGCCAGAGTTAGGGTTATTCAAGTTAAAATAAACATATATCTCTCTCTGATGTGATTAAGACTATCAGTTCAAATAATCCTGAGTTTTAGAGAAAACTATATAAATTCTATATTATTTTGTACTCAGTGATCTCAAGGACAGTTTTGAAGTTTTCTAGAAAACTTTCCTTGCTATATTCAATGGAAAAAGAACATTGAATTTTAAAATTCTGCAGCTCTTCAGCAGCTGGAGGGCAAAATCACCTCCTCAGGTTCTGTCTCTATGTTTCCCAGTGAAATAATAAAATTCTGGATTACACCAAGGAAATTGTTTTAGCGCTATGTTTCACAGAGTATAGATGGGACTTGACATTAATGCTGTGTGCTATCAAAACAATGAAACTGTCTCCTTGTCAGAAACACAGGAGGAAATATACACTGTAATAAAGAAAATTTGTCTTTGCAGAGAATTTACATCTCTCCCCCTGAGATGACTTCCATCCACATTCCTCCATGTCCCTTCCTCTAACAGATCATACCAGTCACGAGATTACCCAATTTGCAAGACCACATTATTCATACTTAAAACCTACTGGAATCCACATTCTAAGAGGTCTCCAGACCAATGTTCTGTCATAATTCTTTCTCTGAGCAAGCTACAATGTAAACTGAGTGAAATAGCGCTCTTCAGATTTTGGGGTTATACGAAAGACTCAGACTGGGGCTGAGTACATGCAAGAAAGAAAGGGAGGAGAGTGAAGAGGAACACAAGACTGACTGTACCCTAGTAGTTAAAGAACTCATAAGGAGATTTATACTTTCCACACTCCTAGAACAACAACTTCTATTTTATTTGAGTTAGAGAATGTTCATATAAAATACAGAAACAGTACTGAAATTCTGAACTGGAACCTGAGACTCATTCATAGTCTACAGGTCTTCAGTCTGTTGCTGGATAAATGTTTGACAAGTCTTCTTCCACATAATGGCACAGTTTTATGATGTCTTACAGTTTAAATGCTTATATTCTTTATTGGTTCTGGCTTTGTAGCAATGACAAGTTTTTTGTTCCTTTATCTTCTAACTGAGTTTGAATCACTGCTGTGCCTCTCTAATATAAGACTGTAGCTTTTAGTAATGCAGCAGTTCCATTACCAACAACTATAATTGGAATTATGTCTCTATCTTTTTAATGGTGTTGTTTTTCTTCCCTGATACTCCTGCAAATCAATATTAATGTGAATATTTAAATCTACAAAATCTGCACTTAGTCTGTTTGAAGTATTAGATGAAGCCTGCAAAGCTGTTCTCTTATTCAGTTCCTCCTCCCAACCTAGTCAAATTAAAACCATGGAAAAGTGTCAGGTTTGTGATTTATTCTCAAAGCTTTTAGCTTTAATAGCCTGGTGCTGTATGGTAAATTATAGTTTTGTGTGAAGTAGTGAACATATATGCTCCTGACGTGTAGGAAATAAATACACTATTTAAATGAATGGCAGATTCTTAGGTAAATTAAGAGAAGGGATGAAAGTTGGAAAATACATTTAACAGGTACTTTTGCAGGGGGCTTTCCCCCATACTTTTAAAATCTGTCTTCTTTCTGGGGAACATAAAAAAANTTTTTCTGAAGACTTTTTTTCATCTTTCTGTTCCCTTTTCCTGTCTTCAGGAAATAAGTTCATCCTTTAAACAAGCAGGTGAGAAAATACGGAAATACATTTCAAAAGCAAAGGGTTTGTTATTTGAAAGGAATCCTGTCCAGCAAGATTCTGCGCAAGCTATCCTATACACATGTAGTGTTGTCTTTCTTGCATTTAGTGATGCAAAGGTTGCCACAAGAAATACTATGATCAGAAAAATACTTGTCACCTGAGAAAGACCTTTGGTTTCCGGAGACATTTGAGCTATGCTTATTCAAACAGCACTCCCTATTAATGTCTTTTAGTTTGTCTTCATGGATCTTTTACCCATTTACAGCTAATTCTTGTTTGTTATTTATTTGTGAAATAAATAATATGCAAAGGCTTCACTAAAAATTGGGATTTATGATACAACTAATCCAAAAGAAATCCAAATCCCTTCTCAGAAGATTATAGGACCAGTTCTCCAAAACATTATGTGCACTATGTTCAACCAGGCATTTACTTCCCTTAGCTGAGGGGAATGATTCATGGGCAATGTTGACCACAGCCAAAATCTTTGAAAGATCCAGACCTCATTTAAGAGTCAAAATGAGAAAGAAAGTGCTGTGCAATGGACTATAATCTGAGGCTGACATTTTTGGCTATCCCTAAACTAGACATCACTACTGTGCTCCTTCCAAGTGGCGTGTTTCTTTTGCGCTTTGTATAGTGATTGTGTTACAGCATGCTGAGGAGACTTAAGGAGCTAAATAAGGAAATTATTATTCCTTTTTTCATGCTTCATGCCTTCACCAAATGGTCAGAAGATCACTGGAACTTGCACAATGAGAGCAGCAGGAGTCATGGCCAAGAGTGAGAGACAGCCAGACAATTTCAGCAGCAGGTTTAGCTGTCAGATCAGCGTAGTCATGACATGAATTTGTACCTGAAGTACTGAAGGCATTCTGAGTACTAAAAATCATGACATACAGTCTGACCAGGCAGCTCACAAGAGAAGGATCCAAAGACACACCCTCAAGTGACTTTGACGAATTCCTAAGAAACATCTGGGATGTGTTTTAAGGTACTGTTTACAAAGGCTAATGTTAACTCAGATAAATTTATTTCTCAAGGATTCTCCTACACTTAATGGAAAGAGAAAGAAGTGGCAGAAACTGTCCTCCAGAAGAACATGTGGAACAACTAAAGTAAGCTTCTGACTGGACTTTCTCTCCTTCAGTTTCTTTTGATATGTATAATTAGCCTTATTTGGCCAATCTGAAGTAGAGCAAGAACAAAGAATGTCAATACTAATAGTGGGCCCACAAAAAAAGCGTAGCAAAAGAAAAGCCAATACTTAGAGACAAGAAACTCAGTTAAAGTATCAGGAGAGTCAAGGCTAATGAAAAAGATATTAACAGGGGAAAACAGGATTTGCAGAAAGGATGTTGAAAGGAAACCTTAAACAAGAGGACAGGGAGAAAGGTTGTGGACATCTAGGAACTGTTGATCAAAGCTTCTTTCCAAGATATGAAGGAGCTGAGAAATCAAAGTGCCTGTAAGTTTTCTTAGTTTTGCTGACATCTCTGCAAAGTTGTTTTGTAAGCAAGCCAGCCATGCTCAAATACCTTTGTGCTCCATGATACATTGACCATATAACTTTGAAGATGTAACCTGTACCCGTCTCCTCAAGATTCAGACCTTCTCTGAGCATTTGGAGGAGCACTCAGAAAAACTGAAGATGTTTGAGAGATGTCATTAACTAAGTCAAGGACACGTGAGTTCCTGTGCTATGTGTGTTTTGGGAAGTATTCAGTAGGGGAAACTCAGGCACGTCTATGACACTTCTCTTCCCCCTAATGCCTGGTTTCTAGGTAATACAGTTTATAACTCAGCAGAGCAGTACAAAAGGAGATAACTCAGTTCCATATGAAATCTCCTGTGTAATTGCTTTCTCCACACAGTTGCAAGGACAGGATATGATGGAAGATTCCTCAGCCTCCTCTCCTTTGTACATGATCTCCTAAATGATGTCCAGACACAGTGCAGCAGAGAGAGCCAGGGCATATCCATGGAGAACAGACTTTCCTATTCACCTTTGAGGTTAGCTGCAGAAAGTATAATCTAGGTCTTGGATTTTATTTAATTAGCTAGTTTTTAGCAATATCATAGTACAAATGCTACTTTTCTTGTGATTTCAAAGAGCGTGTTATATTTATGAACTCTAATTGAAAGTATATATTTTACATTTAGAGTCTTTTCTATTTCCCCCTGTCCTATTGACACTCTGTTTTCTATTAGAATCTTAAGTACATCTTTGCATTTAACTGATGCAGTTCCTTACAGATAGTAGGGTCTGGAAAGAATAGCAGTATACAGGTAGCAGCTGATAAAGTATATAATTAGCTTACTTTTTGAGATTCAAAGGTTAGTAAACTTGCTTTCTGTTCTCATGGAGGATGCAAAAAAATGTTTCGTCTTATTTCAGTGGTTCAGTAACAGTGCCTATCACTTCTGTTTTTATTTATCTATATATCACAAAGTGGCAAGATTTTTTAAGTTACCGGTCATTCAGAATGTAGCAAAAAGGTACAATGACAAATAATCAAGCTCTGCTTCCCTAGAAGACTATGAAATCTCTGCATTTATTTGTCCAGGTAAGACTGAAAAATAATGGACAGCAATCCTTGGGTTTGTAAGATCCCAAATATTTTCAACTATTCTGTAGGGGGCAGCAGAATCTAAACAAAATAAATATTAAATTTGAAAGGTAGGGGGAAGAGAAATGCTGAATTGCCTGCTTTTCACTGTATGTAGGTAGGTAGCAATGTACCTGAATTGTTACAAAATTAGCAGCATTCCCTAATTATTATTCTTTACATTAACAAACACAGGTTCTGTGCATTTCTTTTTATCTAATCTCTTATTTTATATACAGAACTACTGAAGCTGAACAAAACCACTGAGATAAAATTAACACACAAATTGTTTTTTCCTCCCTTTGGGCAGAAAAAAAATGCAATTTACAAGGAAAATGCAACTATATATAAATATTTATGAAACCAAAAGAGTAAAACAACATTGGTGGGGTTTTGTATATGTGTGAAGCAGCAAAAATAATACCAAGTTAGACTATTTGATTAATTATTAACATTTTAACTGCATCCCAATGGGGAACTTATTCTAGAAAAAGAACATTTTGCTATTTTTTATTCTCCATAATTAATTTTTAAGTGACAAGCTAGAGCACGAGTAAAACAAATTTAGCTTTTAATTAACTAATAACACAGATCAATTCTACATTTTCTGTCATGAAAATAGTGGACTTAAAGGTACAATACAAGGACATGTCCTTCTTTCCCCCACCACGGACAGTAAGGTTTTATAGAAAGAAATTAAGAAAACAATGGGGATAAATTGTCTTCTTTATTATTCTGTGGGGAGAATCCACTCTGGTCATAGGTTTAAATTATACGACTCAAAGAAAAGGGTAACATTTTTCATTTAAAGAGACATGTAGATCAACCCTATTTAATCATGTGACCTACAAACTGCAAAATACATTATCTTTTACTCTTACAGCGGTGGATCTCTGACAAAATATTTTGACTGTGTAGCTGAAGATAATTAGGTGCAAGCAGTACCAGTAGTTCATATCCTTCTGTTTTACTCTTAATACACGCTTTGCAGAGGCTTTTGCAAAATAATGTACTAGACTTCCATTTTTTGAGTTTTCTCGGTTTTATTTGTTTATTTCTGCATCACTTAAGTTGATGAGAGACTTCTGAAAATCCTAATGAGAAGGTGATAAAATTATAAATACTACCACCTTTTAAAAACAACAGCAGCAGCAGTAACAAACTTGTACACAGTAAAATATCATCAGGTACAGCTACAAGACAGCTTACTGACACTTTTTAAAGCATTTGAATCAGTGCATTTTAATGGAGATTTCAGCACTTTAACATAGCACAAACATCACTTTTAATCATAAATTAAAACAAAAATGTTACATAGTCATCTACCTATAAAATGACAAACAATGCTGAGCATGCAGTAGGGGGCAGATATAAATACTTATATCTCAATTTAAGTATCTGACACTGAGACGAATGCTAAACTGCCTTCATAGAATCATAGAATCATAGAATCATAGAATCATAGAATGGTTTGGGTTGGGAAGGACCTTAAAGATCATAAAGTTCCAACCCCCCTGCCATGGGCAGGGACACCCTCCACTAGCCCAGGTTGTTCAAAGCCTCATCCAGCCTGGCCTTGAAC
>VZTO01019344.1:52347-67770 GCA_013400615.1 Syrrhaptes paradoxus | reverse complement strand
CCCAGCCTGTATTTGTGCTTGGGATTGCCTTGACCCAAGTGCAGGACCTTGCACTTGGCCTTGTTAAATTTCATGAGGTTTGCATGGGCCCACCTCTCCAGCCTGTCAAGGTCCCTCTGGATGGCATCCCTTCCCTCCAGCGTGTCCATCACTGACATGGTTTTGAAAGAAAGGACAAAGTTATTAGACTATACTTATCTAAGTATATTTTGCCTGTCTCTACTTTGCATAACTCCCAAATGTATACATCAAAGATTACACTAGACCCATGTATATATTTAAGCAAAATTGGCCTATTTTCCAAAAAGAAAATCTAATTTAACATATGGACATAAAATCACAAGTGTCTATCTAGCCTAGTATGGTGTCTCCAGCACTGGTCAAAAGTGGAGGTGTATGGAAGAACAGGAATAAGATAAAACTATATTATATTACTTCTAAGCAGTTCTTCCTGTCTTTTTTTTTTTTTTTTTTTTTTTTTTTTGTTTTCTTTAGCCTNNNAAAAAAATTAAAGTAAAAAAAAAAAAAAAAATAAGATAAGATTATATTTTTTTTTTTTTAAGCTGTTCTTTGTTTTTTTTTTTTTTTTTTTTTTTGGTTCAGGGGATTTCCTGAGCCTCTGAGGTTTATCTGCTAAACATCAGTCAATTTGTCTTCCAAGTATGTCTCTCATCAAACCTATATAAAATTCTTGCATCCACAAGATTGGCAAGGAATTCCACAGTTTTGTTAGCTATTAAGTAAAGAACGTTATTCTTTGTTTGGAACCTGAAATTAATATTAAACTATTACGCTTATGTTTTGGACACTAGTTCTGTTGAGAAAGACAGTGAATGGTCAATCCCAGTTTGTCTTCTTCAGATTATCGATTTTATAGGCCATTATCATATCTCTCCTTTCCATTTCTTTTCCAGATTGAGTCCCGCCACACTAAATCATTCTTCATACAGAGGCCAATACATGCATTTGATGGCTCTTGCTGCTTTTCTCTGAATTTACTTCCAAGTTCTCATATATCCTTTTTCAGATGAGACAACCAGAACTGATATAGAATTCAGGGAATGAATGAACCATGAATTTGCCACCATGTTTTTCTGTTGGTTTCTCTATTTCTTTCCTAGGACTTCCTAATATTTTTAATTAATTTGATTACTCTTGGGTGTTACCAAGCCCATCCTATTTCCATAGAGCTATCTGTAGTAACACTGGTAGCTTCTGAATGGAAACAATCAGTTCGGAGTTTATCACACAGGCAAATGACTGAATTTAATAGTTTACTTTATTTAGATCATTACATTTACCCTATTCAATTTCATTTGGCATCTCAAGTGCCAAATTTCTTGCTAAGTCTTGCTAAATTTATTCTGAGTTTTTTTAGTTTGATCTTGTCCTTATTATTTTGAATAACTTTGGTAGCATCAGCAAACTTTTTTCCCCACATTGCTTGATTTTTTTTTCCAGATTATGTAAGCAGTGTGTTAGCACCAAGATTGGTGCAAGATTGTAGCCCAGGTCTTCCTGGAACTTCTCTGCTGAACTGCTCCCATTGCAAGGCCAGCCATTATGCCTACTATATTCCCAAAATTTTGCATGTCTTTTAAATAGCCCTGGGAAACATTTCCTCATTATCCCGTGGCTGCATAGTCTCCTTGAGAATCTCTGGTGAAGGATTTTGACAGAAGACTGGACATCTAACTAAACAATGTATGTTGAATCTTGAGTTAAGGCAGAAAGCGAAACTCTGAAACTATTCAAATATTCATATTTTCAAGGACTTCTGTATTTGCTTGATACACTATACAGAACTGAACTACCAAAATTAGAAAGAGTTTGAAGTTTTTCAAGACAGAATGCTTGCTCACAAGAACAGAAAAAATAACTAGGTCATTTTGTAAAAACTGTCATTACAGTATCAGGTTATGTCAAAGCTTGTTTTTGCTATGTTTGGACTGAGTTTAAGGTTTATTTGAAGTTGGGTTTGGACAAGAAACTAAAGTTTATAAAGATATTTCACTGTATAAGCAAGTGAATTCAGAATAAGTTCACAGCTTTATTGCTCAAATTTGAAATTCATATCTGTATTTGCTTATTGTAGTTACATCAGGCAGACTAACCCAGAGCATGTTATTTGTTTAACTAAAATAATGTTTACCTTTTTACTATCCAAGCCTAGCTTCTAATGTTTTTTTTTTCATTTTAATGTAAAACAATGAGAAATATCTTTGTAAATGGATCAGTTTGTTCTCTTTGAGTTTACCATGCTCTGTGTTCAGTTTTCTAATGTGTTTGAGATATGGTCCTGAAATCATACAGTATCACTTTATTTTAATGGGTTTGAAAAGCACAGCTCGTGAACTGGATGGAAGACAGATGTAGAGAGTCTGAGGACCCAAGGGAGATGATATAGGAATATGAAATATCATAAAACTGTTTAAATTTCTTTTATATTTTGGGCCATGGAATTATCCCAAGATCTGGTTTCTAGAACAAAGAAAGTGGGTTAATTGTTTTTTCTGAGAATTTTTGTTTAATTCTGTTTTACTATGCTAACACAAGAGTTACGTTACATTTGCAGGGTAGGGTCACCTCCTAGCTTGAAAACCTTCCTACTCCAATTTTCCAAGTGATGCTCTACTCATTTAAATCCTGCATTTAAAAAAAATAATTATGATGCTATGGGAATCACACAGAGATATACATCAAAATATAGCTTTTGTTTTTCCCATCTTGTTTCCTTTCTTCATTGGAGTTCTTGGGATTGCACAAGGGCATTTATGTTATGAAAAATAATGTTTAATGGTTCAGACACATCCAACAGAACCTTGTATAGTAAGCAAGTTTGGAGACTGTTTGTATTAACTTTCTCATTGTAGTCAACACATGTAGAACTTGAAAATTTAGTTTAAGTGAGCTAGTTTGCTTTCTGAGTGTGCTTGTCTCTATAATTCTTTACTGGTATCTCAGTTATCTTATCTGGGAATGATCTTCAAGCAGGTTCATACTTCATATGACTTTGCCAGTATGCTTTTTTTTTTTCCTCCCCCACAAATTGTGTTTCTGGAACTGTTTCCTATCAGTTTCAGCTGTCCTTTTGTACTAAATATCTGTAATTTGTGTACTACTGAATAATTCATTCTCTTTTTTGTTTTTCAATATCTCTTCTGATCAGTGAATTGATATTTAATTTAGCATTATTATAAAAACATTTACATTCACTTAAAATTATTTTGTGTAAACTGTTGATTAAAGAAAGACGAAAAATCGATGGTCACTTGTTTTGCAAATGATTTACTTTGTATATGGATTCTAGTAAGTAGGATTCTATTTGATATGATAGTCAGTTTATTTGGTACCTATGTGAGTGTTCCACACAGAAGAACAAACTGTGAAAAAGCTACAGAAATTTGAAAAAAGAGACAAAAGAGGATAGAAACTCAAAAACTTGATCTTTCTGAACTTTAGCAACAATAACACAAATATTTACATATTTATCTAATATTATAATATCCAAACAGTTTCTGAAATCAAACTCAGTGGTACCTGCTAAATACCAGTATTATTTTCAGTATCTATAGAACATTCGTGAGAGATTAATTCTACTCTGAACTGATATCTTTAAGTCTTTTTAACAAACTCAGTCTTGTCAGGTGTTAAATCTGCTTTCACTGTTGAACATTCCCCAATATGGAACAATTTCCCTTTCAAAATATTTGATCATGAATCATTCTTTTATACGAAGACAAATCTTGTAGTGCAGTTACACACTCATCAACCAGTTCTTCAGCCTTTTGGTCTTTAAAATAAACCTTCAGTCAAAATATTTATTTGTAAGCCAAAGTGTTTAGCAGGTGCAGGATTACTTTTTTTTTACAGTTTTGAGTCTCAGGTAGACCATCCACTATAAATTGTTTTGTTCTGTTGTTTTCATTGATGTATAATACATTTTAAATTTGTTTGATATATATGTATAGCTGTATCTCTGTACTTGGATGCACACATACTTTCTTCCTCCTGAAGCAAAGTTGTAGTTGCAAATAGACGACAAGAGATGAGGAAAATATGCAGTAAATGGAATGTATCATAACCCTGTTGTTTCCCCATAATGGAAATGTGCAATTTTTGCTTTCTGGCTAGGCATTTCTCCTGCTGTATTATCAAATAGTGGCTCCAAAGTAACAAGAAGAGTGCCAGGAAATGTCTCTTAGAGCCAGAAATAATCTTTAATTCTTGCATAAAGTAGGCATTGTTCAGCAGAAAAATATTTCTGCACAAGTGTCACAGGTGAAGTCTGCCTGAAATTGTCACTCAGATGAGTGAGAGTTACATCTGTCCAGCATAAAGTCATCAGGTGATTTTAGTATGCACTGAGGAATACAAACCAAGCACAGGGAATTGTTGGGAGAGGCTTCCCCAAAGCTCTGGACCACATCTGCCTTCCTCTAACAGTTTGGGTATACACAGAATAGAAATAAAGAACCGCAGACGAATTCTCTCTGTGTGGCAGGTTGGGTGACAGGCAGGGATGAGGGGGCTGGAAGGGTACTTTGTGGCTTTGGAGTGGATGAGTTCACACCTGACATGGACTTATGGGGTGGGCAGGAGTCAGAGTGTCTGGGGAAGGCCATTGCTCTGTATCAGTAGTGAAAGTACCTTCCCATATGACTTGGGGCTTTTCTTTCAGTCAGTGCCTCTCTGCCCCACAGCACATCCTGATTCACTCTCCAGTCTCCTCACCTTGCACTTCATGATAGACACAACGGTGGTGGGCGGTGAGCATTCTCAAACACCCTGCCCCAGCAGAACCATGTGAGGAATTGACAAGCTCATTGCTCAGGTCAAGGGGGAGATGATGGCACACAGAGTGTGTGGTTGTTCCTGTCCGTGCCAGCACAGCCTCCTGCCAGCGGCTGTTGTCACATTGCAGCCCTCCTATTAATTTGTCACTGCCAGTCCAGACCCCTCCTCCTCTTGGCCCCCAAACTCCCCCATGACAGTGTGCTTACTCTCACTCATTCTTACTCTGTGTGTCTCATATTCTTGGTCAAAAAGCAAAACCACTTCCACACCAATGAGGGTTAATTTTCTCACTAAACTTGATATCTGTTTTTTCAGACAA
Source organism: Syrrhaptes paradoxus (assembly GCA_013400615.1). Classification (NCBI taxonomy): domain Eukaryota; kingdom Metazoa; phylum Chordata; class Aves; order Pterocliformes; family Pteroclidae; genus Syrrhaptes; species Syrrhaptes paradoxus. The sequence continues at coordinate 62,654 of VZTO01019344.1, read as the reverse complement.
ATAGGATCAAGGTTTTCCAGGTAAAGGAAGCTCTGGAAACCAGGTTGTCGCATTTCTGGATGTTGCTAACCACTTGCTTTCCATAATTTAATCAAAGAAACAAATCTGAAACAGCCTTCAGGGAGACAACTTACACAAGGTAAGAAACCAGTTTAACATTTACATTTCCTTAATAGATGCAGTGAAATTCTTCACTTATAAGAAGTGTGATTTTGATAGTCTTGCCCATCATATTGTTGTCTGACAAACACCACTCTATTTATGTGACTAGTCTTGGTAAACCCAATTCATGAACACATAACTCACACAAGATATATGTAACTCAGGTAGTCAATCCAATTTTGTCTCAATTTCTCATGTGTACATATCCATTTCATGTCCCACAGGGACATTTCAGGGGTTGGACTAAACGACCTTTAAAGGTCACTTCCAATGTAAATGATTTTATGCTTCTGTGATTCTCTATATTAAAATAATTAGGTGCTCTGATAACACAGTACCAAGTGATCTTCAAACACCTTAGACAGAAAGCAGATACCTTCTTCAAAAAATAAATAAAACATTTTCCCATATTTATTATTTTTCTGAATTTTAAAGACTATGATTTTTTTTTCTTTTTTACAGTTATTTCAGTAGTCACATGAAATAGATCTATCCACACCTTTGGGCCTGTGAGAAAAACATGAAATGTGGCACCTAAATGTTATTGTTATACTATTTCTTTTCATATTGTACTAATACCTAGCTTCTTCAGTCTGTTTTTACAGGGGGAGGTGTTTGCTTTTTTTCTGTTGCTGGAACATGAGTACTACATATTTTTTAGCTACATAGATAAGCATAGATGATGATGTGTTGACATAAAAGTAATTCTAAATAACATAGACTCTAAATAAACAAGTGGAAAGAATGAATAATCTTTACTAAACTTAACCAGCTACATCTGCACTCAGTTTACATGAGGACAAATAATGTAACATTAGCAGCTTTCCAGTACTTCAATGGGGCCTACAGGAGAGATGGGGAGGCACTCTTTATCAGGGAGTATAGCAACAGGACAAGGGGCAATGGCTTTAAGGTGAAAGAGGGCAGATTTAGATTAGATATTAGGAGGATTTTTTACTGTGAGGGTGGTGAGACACTGGAACATGTTGCCCAGAGAAGCTGTGGATGCCCCATCCCTGGAGGTGTTCAAGGCCAGGCTGGATGAGGCTTTGAGCAACCTGGGCTAGTGGGAGGTGTCCCTGCCCATGGCAGAGGGGTTGGAACTTGATGATCTTTAAGGTCCCTTCCAACCCAAACCATTCTATGAATCTATGATTCTATGATAACTCAAGCCGCAAAAGTACTGCCAGAAGTTTTTTTCAAATATTTGTTTCAATTTTTTAATTATCTTTTTTACTGTGAAGTGGTTTTACATTAATATTTGATAAAGTTGCAAGAGGAAAATTCCATAGTCACAATTTAAAAGAATTTTGTGAATATTTACAGAAAAATAATTAATTTATTAACATGAACAACTACATCACACATCTATTTCTTTATTATGTGGTCAAGTAACAGATCCTTTTGATGTGATTTATGCATCCAGCTAAAGAAATCCAGACTTTCATGCTGACTGATCGTTAAAACTGTTTACTAGATGAGCTCCAAGCAAAGGTTAATAATTTTATTATTAAATGTAATAAAATACACTTATCCTTATATTTGGAACATTTCCCTTGAATTATTCTACTGCAATTTAAGCCAGTTGCTTCTTTTATAACCTGTCACACATAGATACAGAAATCAGACTGCTGCCTTCCTCTTTTCAGCAGTTTTTCATGTATTTGAAGACTGTCACATTGTGTCTCCAGAATCTTTTCCAAACTAAGCAATCTAAAGTCATGTAATATTTTCTGTTGCACACTTCCCTAGATTTCTATTCGTGTATGCTCATAAATATATGAAAATATATACACATACATTATAAAAAAGAGCAATAAAATAATATATATGAAATTAAAAGATATTTTAATATATTTAAATCCTATAGTATGTTACTAAAATACTGTAGTTGTCATCTTTTAGCTAGAAAGGAGTGACAGGCAATCCTTAATACTAAAAGGCTAGAAATGTTAAATGATTAGCTCAAAGTGAATTACCTGGACTCTTTAGAATAATTTCATTAAGCACATACTCATGTAAATAATGCTGTTTAAAATTATGAGCAATTCTTGCAGTTTTATAACAAAATAAATGTGATCTTGAAAAACTTCTCAAAACTCCTCACAATCTCCCTGTCACCTTTACTCTGTTCCACTACCTGAGAAAGTAAAAAGATAAAGAAATTTAATTCATTTAAATTAATGTTATAGTCATTTATTATACTTGCTGCCATAGCCCTCACCCATCCTTTGTTTAACATTGTTTAAATCTTGCTTTACTGTAAGGATGAATCCTGAATTGGCTACTGTTCATGGGGAAGCAGGGATGCTGGAAACACCCCTCCTGCAGTATCCTGGTGGCCAAGGCAAAAGTCAAGGAGGAAATCTGAGGCTGCACAGCTGAGCCCATGCTATTACTTATGTGAAAAAGAACATTTCATGGCCTTGGTAATGTTGACACTTGCTTAATGGGTGATAATCTTGCCAAATCCTTTATCTTGAAAAATCTTAACTTGGGGAACAGGGCATTGAATGGAACCAAAGCAATTTCCCATTTCTAGTGCTAAGCTGGGATTTACTGAAGTGTTATAAGGAAACTGTGCTACTTCTTGCGTATCTCTTGTGAGATACCTCTTGTGTGCTATATTTCATTCTAACATGAATGTCTGAGACAGCTTAACATGCAAGAACTTTTAATGATCCATGGGTAATCCAATAATCAGCCTAGCATGAGAGAACATGTATTTGATAATCAAATACTATTAAAATGAATCTTCAATAATCACAGTCATATACAGTTTGCCTTTCATTAAAAATATTTTATTGGTTGGATAGTTGGTGCCACACAAAACAGAAAGTTTGTGTTCTTTGATAAGGAAGCAGAAGTTCAAAATAGATTGTTTTACCCATATCCTTTAAAAGATCCTTTAGCATATTACCTTGCTGTATCCCAGGATAAATAAATAAATAAATTCCCTATCTATTATTTAAATGCACTCTTTTCGTTACTATATTTTCTCAATGTGAAATAATATCTGGAGATTTCAATTCACTCATTCCAAGTGAAGTGTCTTTGAGGGTGGTATCGGACAGAGGAACATCTGCCTTGCAAATTTATGTTATGCTTCGATGCATCCCCTCTGTCTTTCATCAGAGAATGGAGTTGCAGCTGTTGCAGCTTGAAGTCTTGTAAATAAATTGTGTGGTGTGAACCACCTAGCATGCCTTCTCTTGCCAAAGGAACAGTTTATTGTGCTATGGCAAATAGATCAAGCATCTCTGGAGAGGACACGGGTTTTCCTAAATGCTTGGAAGGCTCTTCTTCTCACTCTCTACCTTACTTCTTTCCACTGCCAGCAATATCTTTTACAAAAAGCCACAACAACCAAAACCAAAAACAACTGGATAATTAAACTTTACAGTAGCTCCCAAGATTTTGCAGATTGCACTGTTGTGTCTGGTTTGAGTATTGTATGTATTAGGGAATGCAAGAGAGACATATTCCAGTGTGATTTATGCCTAATGCTCTGATACTCATTTGAGGAGCTCTTTTAAGTTGTTCTTTAGGACCATATTCTTTATGACTTCAAGACCCACAAGTTCTAGCAACCAAACCTTTCTTACATAAGCATGCACAATAGACTATGTAGAGCATAATTAAAATATAAACAAAAAACAGTGAAAAGAAGTATTTTTGTATTTATATTGCTTCTGGGAGCACATTTTTATTTTAAAAGCATTAAAAATAACTGGCAAGTAAAAATGTCATTGGAAAAGTGGACATAGAACCTTAGGATATAGACGTGTATTCTACTAAAATTCAAAAGTGTAAAGAAAAAATTCTGCCCTAGCCAAGTCAGGTCAGTTTTCATTTAAGCAAATAAACACCGTGAGTGAAGATCTAAGGCAAAATTTGCTTCTAAATTTGTCTCTGTCTTGCCAAGACCAACTGAAACACAAGAGCTATTCACATAAATATAATCAAAACAAGTACCCCAGGACCTAGAATCAGTCATCCCTACTCACAAACTGCTTTTCCTTAGGGTTATCCTAATATATTTTCTATAATACATAGTTCACAGAACTGACAATGACCTACGTAATCAATCGTTACCATTTCCATTGTTGTTATCTTGCCCACAAAAGGAAGAAAGGAGGTTTTATTTTTCCTGGCTTTATATGAAGATCACCAAAATCCATGGAAGATTCCTGCTGGAGCTGAGTTTGCTGTGGATGAGCAATATGTGACATCAGAATAGCTTAATGCTGCACTAAATTAAGACACAACTGTGGCTCACTGGAGCTAACTGCTTCTCCTGCTTCCATGGACATGAGACATGCCAAACTGTGTGCTTTTTGTGGTGTGTGTATGAGAGATGTTGTATAGCTTTTTTAGTTTTCTCTTTAGGTTTTCAATTAAAACCATGACATTTATATCAATGTCAATTTATGTGTACAGATAATTTGTTTATTGCTAGTCATACTGTGGGACTATGGTATGGAATCTCTCATTCCAAAATAGTTTTGTTTGCTTCTAACTCTTTCTGTATTTATTTCTCTGTGTCTCTGTTCAAATTTTCAGTCCTGAAGAACTGAGTTCAATTCATACTATTCATAGATGTTGCCTCCATGCAATTTTTTTCAGAAAAATAAGGTTTATACCTGTGAACCAGATTAGATTTTAAAAAAATATAACCTGTGTTCAAAAAAAAAAAAGGGGGGGAAAATATTCCACAGGCTTTGGAATAATACTCGAAAATTTCTTAGGAATTTACTTTTCCTCTTTTCTCTTATTCTGAATACTCTACCTGACTGATATAATTACATTCTGTTCAAGAAACTTAGAAGAAGCTTACTTTTGCGCAGTAGAGACTTACTGAGTTTCAGAGGAAAACCAAGGAATTTCTCTTTGCACTCTACATATTCCGGATGACAGAGCCAATAATTGAATGAGAGTCTCTCAAAACTTTTTTTTTTTTTTTGGCCTACAGGGTATCAGATAGGAAATTTAGAACTTTGGATCTTCAGTTTTAAACATTCCCTTGTGGCCCATCAGCACTAAGACTGTGATGCAGAGGTAACAAAATAAAGACTTTGGTATATAGAAAAAATAAATACATGGAATGAGAGGGCTCAGAGAGGGCCAAGGTATCATTCAGTGGAAGCTGAAGAAAACGTGTGAGACAAAACCTGAAGTGAGAGAAAGGATTTTAGTTCTGATTTGAAGCTTTAGTATTGAAGCTAGGCCTGAAATGAGGATAGCAGGCAGAAGAAGGACTAATTCAGTGTCAGATGAAAGAGAGCCGAAATGGTTAGTATACCCTGTTCTCCAGGACATGAAAAATATCTCTGGCCTAGTGAGGTTCAGTGATCTTCTACAGTCAACAGATTGGCTAATAATGTGTGTCTATTCTGACTTGTCTGGGCAGAGAAAGAAAACCCACTAGTTATCAGTTAGTTCATTAGCTCAAATGCCATAGGTATGTATTATGGGTCTACAGACTTAAATCTTTTACATGATCCATGCAATCATTAACATTGACACACTGTGTGTCATGCATCTAAACTCCTGCGGTTTGCAGTTTGTTCTTTAAAAGGTTAGAAAAATCACAGACAAACAATCTATGTTAAAAGTGTTTATGTACTAAACAGTCATCATTCTTCCTGGCATGCCAGCATTACTAAATCCTTATTTAGCTCACTTGTACAGAACATAACTACAGTGATTTTTTTTTCCTCTTTTATACAGCAGAACCCATTGTTTGATAGACAGCATGATTTTTCAACAGCAATGAAGCAAATGAAGGAGGTTCTTATAGAAAAGGCCCATCTGCAGTAGAAGCTGGATGCTATACCAGTATCCTGGAGAACAGGATTCTAACTGCAAATAATTTGCTATGAAATGCTGAGCAGGACTCTCAAGCCAGACTTTTCCTTTCCCTCCTTCCTCTCAGAGCGTGCACACACATGCACACACACATACACACACGTTCACACACAGGCGCTCTTTCTGTGTTCTCTCACAGTAGTATGAGTCAGGCAGGCAGAGGCAAGCAGAATTGCTCAGAGAATGAAGGCAGGGAATCCAGAGCAGTGAAACCAAGGACGCAGTGCCTTAAAGAGCCTGTACTTAAGTGTCCACCTATGCCCTGATGTAAATGTTCCACACTTAAAAATAAAACTGAAATAAATGATAGCTGTGAACTGAATATAGATTATGGCATACAGCGGTTTCATACTTTAAGCAGAATATCAAAATAATAAAAACCACCTCACACGTTCATTAATAATTGTGAAGTTCTCAAATATAGTGGTAGAGAACAATATAAGAGAGTCCGTGACTTCAGGAAAGGGTATTTTTGCTGTATAGAAGGTGAAGCTGTACACTTAATATGAGGACAACGCGAAAACTGAACAGTTGACAGTTAATTGCACACTATACAGGCTACTGAAATTGGGCTTGGTCCTGTGAAGAGAATAGCACGAGAGTATTTTTCAGTCTGTACTGGTCACAAAGTATGGAACCAGACTGGATTAGTAGAAAAATTGATTTGTTTCTTACTTTTCTATCAAGAGTTTACCTCTTCTCTTTTGATAGGAGAATCAAATGTTGTGGTAAAGTCCCACAGAAATTATAGTCTTCTGTCTTTCTCCTCCTCTCCTCTCCTCTCCTCTCCTCTCCTCTCCTCTCCTCTCCTCTCCTCTCCTCTCCTCTCCTCTCCTCTCCTCTCCCTTTTTCTTTCATTGTAGTTATAAATATACTGATTGCAAACCAGGAATTTCTTAAATTGGAATAAAATTTAAAATGCTTTATGGCCTTAGCTTGATTATATTTTTCTTTGGTATGTCTGAAATAAGAAGAGAGAAAGCAATAACAGGACAGTTGGCTAGTCTAGCTCGAAGAGAAATAAAATTATCCTCATTATGGTATTGAAACTAGGTTGAGTCAGAATTCTGTGTACCTACTTCACAAGCTATTGCAGGTTAATATATTCATTAACTCATGCATGACTTTCAGAGAAATCTATATTTCAATCAGGGTTCCTAGAGGGAAAGACATTTCAAAGTTATTGTGTGATTATAAAGTCATGAAGAATTAACACTTCTTAAAGTCATTCTAATATCTAAAGTGTGTGGGGTATGGTTTTCACTACCTGTCCGTGAGAACTTCAGGAAGGTAGACTGGTTCAAGTTTTCAGCTCTACTATGGAGCTGCTGAAGAGCTAGTTTAAAAGGAAACGTGGTCGATATCCAGGTTTTATGTTTATATTTACTGTCCTAAAATATTCTACCATAAAATTATTCCAGAACTTTCTAAAAAGACCCTTACAGAACACCTAAAGTATTGCTGATAGTACATAAAATTTAACATAGGACAAATAAAGATCCTCAATAATTCTCTTGGGAAATTTTTTGAGACTTTGCAGTGCATCCATTCTTCCCACTTTCTTGAATTCTATCCATTAAATTGTGGAAAACACACTGAAAAAAAAAAAAGTAAAGTATCCTTCAAAATTGTTGCTTCGCACATTTTAGCATTTCCTTCACCTGTAAAGAATTTTTAACTAACAAGGCTGAATTAGAGATAAATTTGTTATAATAAAGTGAACCAAGTCTTCTCACCTTATTATATGACTGGTTCTGCTGACTTCAGCATCTCACATATTATGTAGTTGTTTAATCATTGACTGAGCTGAGTCGAATTTCTCGACCCACATTTTAGATTTGGGATTTGACGTTATGACAATGATTCACATTAACTTGCACTTTTTAAGAAAAAGATAGGGAGAGAATAGATTTTATACAGTGGTACGACTTGTATCTGAAAATGACTGGTTTAAAACATTCTTTGGCATAAACCTGCCAAAATCACAATAAGTATTAGAAAAACAGTATGGAAAATTGATATACAGTCTTGGAATAAATGTAAATCTCTGTAGTCCAGATATCATAATTTTATTCCACATTTAGCTAGTGTTATGTTCTTCCAGCAAAAGGTCTGGCGTGAAGGTTAAAGTTAAAGTCAATTCTAATCCACTGTCTTTTCTTTGTGGAGATGTGGGGTTCCTCAGGAAAAATGGTTTTATAGACACAATGTGTGACAGAGTGTCTCATGTGAGGTTCACATTTTGGGTTACAAAATGGGTCAAAGTGACCTTACACTTGCAGTATCTTCCCCTCATGCCAACCCCTGAGCATGCTCTGATATAGCACAAAATGTCTAACCAGGTGGTCTGCAATGAGCTCTCACCACGACATCACTTTTATTAGTCTCTCCCCTGATTAGGACCCACAAGCTCTCAGCCAATCTGTTGTCCCACAAGAAGTCATCGTACATCCAAACTGCTCCTTCACATAAAGGACATGCTTGCCTGTTATTCTTTGTTCTCATCTATCATAGCACACCAGCCATGTGAGGTCTCCTGCCAGCTCTCAGTTGTTCTGGTGATTTCACAGGCCTGTGACCTCATGAGGAGTTCCAGTTCATCCTGCATGCTTCCCAGGCTGCAAGCATTTACAAACAGATGTTTGAGGTGGGTTTCCTTTCAAGCTTTTTGATCATTCTGAAGTCTCTCTTGTCTGGATATCCCTACTCTGCTTTCCATCTACATCCACTGTTTCCTCATTAACTGTGGGTTGTAATCTCTCACCCACATGTTTTAGTGTAACAGAGGATATGGATGCAGATGTTGCTTCTCAGTGCATTAAAATGCACAAGGTATATTTAGTACTGAGAACAAAAAAATCCCCCAGCTGTCTAAATTGCTTAGTAGCCAAAGTCAATTAGGTGCTCTTGATATCTGGCAGCATCTGTGCTAACGCAACCAAAGGCTGAACAATAATATTTAAACCAATTAAATTGAAGAATTCCATTTTGCCTTAAAATATATTAGCCAATATTATACTGCCTGTGGACTCACCCATTCATGAGTTATTAATGTCACTGGAAAATTCTTATATTTCAATATTCTTTTATGCTAATATATTACAATGAGGGATGAAAAAGAATGAACAGTGAAAATTAAATGATAGCAGGAAATAAAAAATTTATATCTGAATGTTAAATGTAGCAAAATGGGAGAGAACACAGAATGTTTCATGTAAAGACAGAGAACAATGAACTCTTATATTTTAGTGCATTATATTTTGCCTGTTCCCCAAATGACAGAGAAGCAGTACACGGGAAAAATGAAAATGGCTCTCAATTTTTAATACACAAGCTGGAAAAGGTCAAAATAACAGCATACACTAACCTCTCACAAAAAAAGAGAAAACATTAGGCTTCTAATGATTCATCCAAGTGACAGAGCTTGCATTAACAAAAGGTGTGTCATGGTTTAACTCCAGCTGGCAATAATCACCACACAGCTGCTTGCTCACTCCCCCCGGTGGGGTGGGGAGAGAATCAGAAGAGTAAAAGTGAGAAAACACGGGTTGAAACAAATACAGTTTAATAAATAAAGCAAAAGCCATACATGCAAGCAAAACAAAGCAAGGAATTAATTCACTACTTCCTATCAGCAGGCAGATGTTCAGCCACCTCCAGGAAAGGAGGGCTCCATCATATGTAATGGTTACTTGGGAAGAAAAACACCATCACTCTTAATGTCCACTGCTTCTTCCCCCAGCTTTATATGCTGAGCATGATGTCATATGGTATGGAATATCCCTGGGGTCAGCTTTCTGTAATGGACTGGACCCCTACCCATCCCCTCCTGGATGATGTTGTTTATCCATGTTTATGTCTCCAACAACGAGCAGAACATTTTCTAAAGAAGAATCTCCACCACAAACCATTCAGTCAGAGCACTCAGGCAGAACATTTCTAAAGAAGAGGTACCACCATGTCTACAAACAGCTCAGGCAGAACATGTTGGAAGGAAAGTTCTTTTGTAAATGAACATTAGTGAGCTGCTAATATTTTGAGTGATGGGCACACCTGTTGAAGTTGCTGAGGGCTGAAGTTTGTCTCTTTGGTGGAGAATCAGCTGCCCCCCCCAAAGGCAACCTGGATGCAGGGCTGTTGCACCCCCCAAAGGTCAATCCTAAAGGTGACCTGGATGCAGGGACCCCCACTAAGGTGTTGTCCTAGAACTGTATAAAAGGTGAGCCCACTCCCTGTTGACCCCACATCACCCTACACAAGGAGTTTCTGCCTGAAAC